>NPFG01000820.1:0-11907 GCA_002288965.1 Xylaria sp. MSU_SB201401
TTTTTTTATTACACAGTGTTATTATTTTAATAAATATCTTATTTATAAAAATAAAAATAAATATATATAATTAGAATATTAATTTCTTTATATATTATAAGCAAAACCAGGGTCTCACGGGCTATAGCATCGCGGGCTACTAAAAACGCGCGGGCTACCCCAACCACTCTAATTATCGCGTACTTAATAACGCAACCGCAATTAAGTCCTAGACTCTCTTTTTACCCTCATTCTCTTCGTAATTAACTATTCTTTATCAGTATACCTTTATTATTAGACTAATAACGTGCTATAGCTACAGTTCGCAAGGTTAAGCTTAGGATATCCTAACGCAAAGCCGCAACTAAATAGGGTATCTCCCAATCGTTTATACAACGCTACCTTGCCGGCATTCCTACCTAAAAGCAGACTTATTAACAGCTTTAGATTATATCACTATACCTTAAAAAGTAATTAGCAAACTAGGCCATAGGCTAGGCGCAATTAGGCTACGCGCCTTTAATAGTCAAATTTAAAGGTATAGCACAACTTATAATATCTGCTTCTAGAGGCTTTTAAATACTTAGATTAGACTAGTATAGCCGTTTTTTATAGTAAAACGAAGCAGTAAAAAGTATGCAATCTAAATTTATTAATTATACACGTGTTAATAGCATAATAGCAGTTAATATTAACCTCTTTTTTAATCGCCTTAAAGCCCTAGAACTAGCTAATATTCTATAAAAATGCTTTTTTAATATTAACAAAATAGGAATTAGCTAAAGCGTTAGCAAAGACTACTAGGTTATTATTAAAGCTATAGTATATTAGACCTTTAAAAAAGATATTAATAAAGACAAATAGATTATTATACTTAAAGCTATTACTAATAATAGTAAAGCTATACCACTATTAATAATTTAGAAAAAGGTTTATATATAAAATTAATAGTTTTTAAATAAAAATTGCAATTTATTTAAAGACTAGTAATTTAACTACTCTTCTAATAAGTAGACTAGTAATAAAATCGTTATTACTTAGCTTAAAGACCTTTTTATACCTTATATTTATAGCCACTTTAGTAATATATAGTATATATTAGTATATAATAGCTATAACTTTTATATAAATAATAACTTCCTTTAGCACTATCTTTTAAATAAAATATAGCTTCTATTTTACAAACCTTATTATAGTTACATTATATAGATATTAAACGTTGGAGTCTTCGGTTTACTAAAAAAAAAGTTAAAAAAAGAGGTCAGAAAGACTCTAAGAGAAAGCTTTAGCGTAAAGCCTTTAAAAAAAGACGTTTTACTCACATATAAGGCAGCTCGCAAAGCTATATTAACTTTGAACATAATAAAAAAAGCATAAGTAACTACTAAAATATAGCTATAAAATTAACAAAAGCTATTATCTTTAAAATATATAATGCTTAAAAAAAAGGGTATAGCCTAAACAACCAACCTAGTCCTTACCACCGAAAAACGACCTATAATACTAGTCTACTTAGTATTTATAACTTTAATATATATAGTAATACCCTCCAGAAGTCAAAAGTTATAAGCTACTACTCGGAAGCTAGCTAAGACTTACCCTTCTTTTAATAATCTAAATTAAAGACTATTCTCTACAAAAACTAACAAAGCCCTTAATATAAAAACAGAAAAGATTACATTTTTAGAAGCAAAGGTAGAGACTTTATAGGCTCAGATTATAAAGAAGGTTAAGATACAAAAAAAAGCAGTTAAAAAACCACCCGGCATATACCTATTAAAGATAGTTCATATACAGTAGGTTAAGCAAAGATTGCAATACTATATATTATATACTAACAAAGCAAGGGATATAAATATACCAAAACGCAAGAATACAAAAACTAAAGATATTATAAAGGTTAGACAAGCATAATAATTAATTAAAACACCGAAGATAGCGAAAAAAACATTATTTTCGTTGTTAAAATAGCCTTATCGTTATGTATATGGTGGTGCCGGGGGGTAGCCCGCGATACCATGGCCCATGAGACCCTGGTTTTGCTTATAAGTTATTTATATTAAACTAAGCCTAATACAGCTTAGTAGCTATTTTTAGCTATTTTATTTAATTAGTAATTAGGGTTTTAAAAAAGGTGGGGTGTTTTCGGAGGATTTAAGTGGTCGTGAGGGGGGGTGGTCGTGACCCCGGGGTTTTGCTTAGCTACTACTTGGGGCAGGTGGTGTAATGACTCATCTATACCCTCAATTCAGAGAAACAAAACTACTTAAAGTAGAAGAAGGAAAGGAAAGCTGGTTTAAAACTGCAACCAGTTTTGTATGGTGCGCTACACTCTGTGGGAGTCATGTTTGTCTACACCCTTTCGCTGAGAGTGAGTGGTCTGTGCCAGTACGTACCATTACCATTCGCTGTGCACCACTCTCCACACTACCTCTTGACCTTAGGCGGGAGTCCATCCCTCTCCTTCGTCGGCATGCCGCGCCTAGCAGCTGCCGCATCATTCCACGGCTGGCGGGTAAATCCGCCACCAAGGAAGAAGCCGAAGATGGTCGAGAGTGCGCTCGAGGGGTCATCCACGATCTCGTAAATAGCCAACGCGAGGTTGGCCAGGTCGTCCGTGGCGGCGACGATGATGCGCAGGATGTAGCTGTCGACAACGATGGCCTCGCCGACAAAGGGGACCAGCAGGAAGATGGCCGTGATGAAGTTCACTATGTCGGACTTGCGCTGCTCCTCGAGGATCTTGTCGGCCGTCTCGACAACCTGCACCATGCTCGCCACGGCCTCGGCAAGCAGCAGCGCAGCAGCGCCGGCAGCGACAGCGCGTCGACTAGGTCGGACCGGCTCGTGATGCCTAGGTCGTACGGAGCGAACCGCTGGGCGTCCGCCGCGTCGGCAGCGAGCTCCCTGGACATGACATACGAGGCCGTCACGATGTCCTTGGGGTTTGGCACGCTGACGTTGCCCACGACCGGGTATCCATGCCAAAAGATGGAATGGTCCCTGATGCATTCGTCCACGTCGGCCCCGGCGAACTGGCATCCCTGTCCGACCCAGGCCGTTCGATCCCCGAACGCGACCCAGTCCATGAGGACACCGAACTTCTCGCTGATGTCCGTGAAGAACTTGTTTTGGTCGCTCACCGTGTAGAACAGCTCGTCTGGCGGGGTGCTGTAGATGTCAAATTTCCTATCGTATCCATCGCCCACAATAGCGTCGAAATCGTTGAGCGCCTTGTTCAGGATTTCGAGCTCGACTTGCGCGATGTACGTGTCGAAGCAGTGGTCAGGGATGCCATCTATGGAGCCGCTGATTTGGTCAAGGGTATGGTACTCGCTGTTACAAGCTGCGAGATTTTTATCTACGATGTAGTCCTCAATCTCAGCGACGTCATCGTAGTATGGAGTACCTCTAATACACAATTATTTGTTAGCATGGTGATGCAAAGTCAGGTCGTGGAAGCAGGTTGCAGGGGCATGAGATGGGACGCAGGCAGGGAACATACTTTCCGGCCGAAACTACTAGCCAAGCGTTGATAACCGAAGTAAAGGGGTGCTCGTTCATATTGGTGTTGGTCGTTGCCTTGATAGGGGTAGAGTCCTCGTAGTTGACCATCTCAACCATTCCGATGGTGTACAGGTTGTATATCCATACACCACCGCTGTGCTCTATCGACACGACGCGTTGTTGGCAGTCTTGCGTGTCGACACATGGTTGCGCGTATTCCTGGAACCAGTTGTAAAGACCGGCGCCCAGGATCTGCACGTTCGTAGATCCTGTGATCATAAGACCCCACGCGGCTGCGCAGTGAGGGTTCGACGACGAGCATTCTTTGAAGTCAGGGTCACCTTGAAAGTGCTCAAGTTCAAGAGTGATGCCGAAGGGTGCAGGCGCCTGGGGGGTTGGGAGATAGTAGGGGCTCTCGGTTTGAATCTAACGTCGAAACTGTGTCAGCATTACACCATCCAGACAAATGTTGGGGCAGTGGGTTTCAAGTCAAGTAGAGCTCACTGACCATGCCCATAAAAATGTTCTCGGCGTCGAATAAATGGTATTGATACAAGACACAGTGTTCGGATGCTGTGCCGTACAACCACACGGGTCCACCCCGACTCTCAATCAGTATTCCTAATAGTGTTAAGGTTAGAGATATTTTGTCTTTCTTTTACCGTCATACATCGGCTTGTGCGAGACAAGTTTACTCACCGCGAGCAACATAAATATCGATCTGCGTCTGATCCAAGCCGCTATCCGTGTCGTGGTCGGATACCCATGCCCAGATATTTTCAAGATAACCTGACGAAGATTCTGTTATATGAAGCAACATAGCACCAGCGATGCAGTTTGGGTTCACGCTGCCAGTCAGTTTTGGGCAGTCTGCCGCTTGCAGTCTGGATCCCTGGGCGCCTCCGATTCGGAAGTGGCTGTCTGGAGGGTTGTTAGCATCTGGAGGTGGCAGCTCATAGATATGATATCCAAGGTGTTATTATGAAGCAAAGTAGGGGGAGTGAGTAGGATCAGAAGACAGGAGACCTACCCCACATGGCTGCTGATCCTTGATCTTCTTGAGCAACGTTCCATTCCATGAGTACAAGACCAGCTATAGGGCCTTGAGTTGTAAACATGATGTCTTGGATCTCGATCACGCCTTTATCGCCATAATTTCCGACCTTCATCATAGGTCTAGGAGTATGGATATCCTCGAAGAACTGTAAGGCAAATTAGATGGATTAGGTAAAGTACAGGGTGTTTTGTGTACGGGAAGAGAGAATACTCACCGCACCCCGAGCCATGATCTGTGCCCAGCATTCACCGACAATCTGAGCTCCAATAGGTACCTGTTCTCAAGGATCAACACAGAGACAACGGGACGACAAATATGGATATCTGCTATCCGAGGAGCCTTACATCGATCGTTTGGGTCACAATGTATGACCCAAAAGGGATGTACAGCGGGCGTTGAAGTGCGCTTGACAAGAAAATCAGAATGATGAGTCCAAACGTATCGTCCGTTTCACCATCACCTATATTGAATTTTCCAGCCTCAGTCACAGAAGTTACAGGTGAGGACATATTGGCGGCGAGGGTGGAGAGGTTGCTTACCTTCTGTTGCGGCGCGTGCGCTGAGGAATGTGTTCGAGTCGATATCCGAATATGTGAGCTTCCGGCGCGTAAAGTACCCATTACCTCGCGAGAGGCTTTCTGTCATCGGATGAACATTGACGAGTGCTCCACGCTTATAAAAGCCGTCTGGATGGCCGTGGTCGTACATCTTGCCCGTGATCCACGACGCGATGGTCTCGGAGCCGGTGGTGCCCGCGGGCGTCACGCCTGCCGACTCGTGCTTGACCGTAGTTCCAACGCGGATGACCTGAAGGTTGTCTAAAGTGACGGAGAAGATCTGCGACGTGGTTGATCCTTTGGGTGTCGTTACGTCAATGCCCGTTGTTGTATCCATGATGAAAGAGTCCAGCAGAAGGATGGATCCGCCCCTGTAGTCACCGCCAACGTTGATAGCAGTTTCGGCACCGGAAATCAGCATATACTTCCACGTCCAGCCCCAATCCCAGAGCATGTCAATAGCGGTTCTGGTGTTGGAGAAAGTGAAGTCCACAGTTGTGAACTGCTGGTTGCCACCTAGAGAGATGAGTGAGTTTCCGGTGCAAGGAAGCGCATATATGTGCTTGACGTACACTGAATACCGATTGCTCCATCGTAGAAGTAGAGTTGGGACATGAAGCCGCCACTTCCATTCTCAGCGACTAAATATCGTCAGAGGCAATAGCGAATAGGATATCAAGGGGTATATGATACGTACAGATACCTACATGACCTTTGTCTGCGTCTGAGCTCATGTAAAAGTGCACGTTCTCGATACTAGTCGCTTGCGCCACCTGCCAGTGCAGTGCCGCAACATCGGTCATGCGGGCTTGTGTGATGTCAATATCGAAGTTACGCAGCTGTCGTAGAAAGTTGTTCTGTGTTTGTGTAATCAGTCTCCACGGAGGCGAGTAATTTGTTGAGCTCAGGTATTCTAACACACCTGATTGATATACCATTCTTCCTTACCATCATCACCACCGGTGTAAACATCAGACGAAATTACGCCCAGCCCAACAAAAGAGGATGCGGCTTTGATGATAGGCCTACTCAACGCCTAATTATTTGATATGTTAGATGGAGAACACAAGTCCGGGAGTGAGTCGCACATACATTTCCAATCATCTGCGTGTTGTAGTATGCAATAATTGAGGAGCTGATGAGGTATGTCCCTGATGGGAAGTACACTATGGCTGGCTTGATGGTTGATGAACCACACTTTTCTCCGCATCGCCCTTGGTCCTTGGTGGCTTTCTAGATCGCTGCCGTATCGTCGGTGAGCCCATCGCCCTGGATGAAAGACGTGAATATGGAAATATGGTGTTAGAGCGGCTTTGGTACTTACCTTGGCGCCATAGTCCTTCACGTTGCGGAAGACGACATAGCCGTCGCTTGCGGCCCCTCCAAAAGGAACACGACCAACATGCTCAATTTCTTCCATCCAGTAGGTGGAGGAGTCTCTCTTCGTATGCGACCCTCCTTCTGAAGGGTCTGAGTCAGAGCCTGGGTCGGAGAACTCCTTTCTCAGGTCAATTAGCTCTTGGGGAAGGGAGCGTAGAGGTTCAGTCTTCATGTGAGGTGCGTCAGCTTCAGCGACCATAGCAGCCGCCATGGCTACTGTCTGGTTAACTACGACCCCGACGGCATCGGCGGCCGCGAATCTGCCATTGGTCCTTGTGGTGGGTTTTACGTAGTACGCATTCAATCTAGGATTCCGGAAACGCTCACGGTTCCGCAAATTCGCCTCCTCCTGGGCCTCTCGGACTAGTAGACGCGCCGTTTCAAGATCTAGAGTCGAGTTGCTCTGATGCGTCTCAGAGGAACATGATACTTCGGGCGGCTAATAACAGGCTTTGGAGCCTTCTTGATCCTGGTTGGTGGGCTGAGGATTGCGTCCTTGACCCTTTCAGCTGTCTTGGTGACATGAGCAATGCCGGAAGAGTCGAGGTGGGGATTATCCTGCTTCCAAGTGTCGGCAAAATCATCGATGATATCTGCAATATCGATCGGACCTGAATACGATGGTTAGCAACTGAACCGACGTATTGAAGGTCATAGAACTAATATCCTACTCATGTCCCTCCCAACGAAATGGTTGGAGCTATCTCGAGGAATATGAAGTGAGCGGCTTGCTCGACCCAGTGAGGAGAGGGCGAATAATCCGCCAACATAAGAAGAGAGACGCATGTCTTGTGCTAGTTGGACTGCTTTATGATAATAGAAATGAGTGAAAATAAAGATAAGAAGTAGGAAAGAGTGACTTGGATGTGAACATTAGCGATCGGACACGGCAAACAATGAGGGGAATGTACTGCAACTATCATTCCACTCAACAAACGCTGTGATTTGAGGATGATTTGAAGCTCAGACGCAGGAGAGCAAGGGATTTCATGTCTTTGTACGAGACCAATAACATGGGATAAATGGGGTTGACTCGGAACCTGTTGGGGGGGCCGATACCAGTATCGAATAACACGATGTATGCAGACTTCCAGCGAGCCGCCAAAGTGGAAAATAGAAGAACTTCGAAGACTCCATTTCTCTAACTAGTGATATTAGCTATACTGAACCAAGGCTGTGCTGATTTCGCCGACTTTGTCGGTGATGCTGCTACCTCTTCCTGTGGGCCGTAATGTAGAGAGCACAGCTGCCCAGGACCCAACAACGACTTAGGGCTAGTGGAGCATCGAGAGACAAATTCAATTCTCGCTACCCCTGTTAGTAAGAATCTTTTTATGCGTAGGAGGCGAGCGAGCCACGAAGGGTCTGGTGACTCGGGCTGGGGCCTGTTGGTTGCCAAATCCTTGCCGTTCCAAACTCAACACCAACGGTTATCAATATTACCTCAGCTACCTACCTAGTACTTGAAAAACCTTGATAAGCTACGCACTGCTGCGGCGCGGCCCTTTGACCGCCGGAACAAATGGAGGTGGCTTCTGGACCGTTTGGGGGTACTGTAACGGGGCGATGCACCGAATGCGATTTAGCTGGTCTGGTGTGACATTCTTGGCATTGAACTACATGTTGGTTGTTGGCTCCTCCAACTTCCAACAACTTTCAACTCTACTCCTTCCTTGCCTGTTCCCTCCATTGAGTGGATTTCGGTGTCTTCTCGTGTAATTTCCGCCCTTCGCATCTCTCCCAACATTCTTAGGAAGCAGTCACTTGAGGAAGATCTAGAACGAGAAGGACCGAGCAGCCTTGAGGCACAGACGAAACTCGAGTAGGAGCACCGTCTTGGCAATGACCACGTTCTTCCCCTTTCCCCGACTGCCTCTGGAGCTTCGTCGCCGGATTTGGGAAATGAGCGTTGAACCACGTGAGGTCGCTGTTGGACCCGGCTTAGTCCGCCGCGGCCGCTCCCCGCCGCCCGCGTGGTTGCAGGTCTGCGGCGAGGCTCGTACGTATTTTCGAACCAAGTACCGCAAAGTCTACGGGTCAGAAGAGAATCTCGACGTTGGAGGCCTGCAACAGAAGGAGCAGGACTTCCATATCTACGCATGGGTAAACGTCGACATCGATGTCGTATACTGCAGCCAATACTCGTTGAAGCAAGTTACATGCGAGCTGCCCTCTGTCCGATGGCTTATTGTCGAGACCAGAGACGAAGAATTTTGGTTTTATAGGGATTGCTCCCCATTGACAGACATATGTTCAGCCCTCGAGACAGTCACCATCCTACACCCCCCTCCTTCCCGTCCCGGCGGGGTCGTACGATTTGATAACAGATGGTGGAGCGAATGGGATTCTTGGATGGAAAGTGTATACTTTACGTGCGCGCCTGTTACCTTTCGTACGAGGATTATCTGGCCAGAATTTCCTGAAGCTGGTGAGGTTAACCCCGATAATTACTTAAAATTAGAACGAGACGCTCGGCGAGAAACGAAGGCGAGATATCCCGATTTCTGGGAGGAGGGCTACGAAGTGTCGGACGACGATGACGAGAGAATGAGTGCACCACATCGTTTCCGAACAGGGTTCCGTCACGCTGATGGGTGCAATTGTTCTTACAAGAAATAAGACAATGGTGGACGATGTGTCATGGGGTAACCCCCTCGGTGTAATTAGCAATGAGAGGTTAATCTACTAGGTCCAGGAGAGTTTGCTTCGGAGCCGGCGGCACGATTGATAGCCAGCACTACGAGAATAGCTGATGTGTAATGAGAACTCCCTTACCCAAATTGAAGTAAGCCCGGGGAAAGCCATACAGCAAGAGCTACAAAGTGACTAGAACAGCAACATGTCAGCCGATCGAGTTGTACCACGCCGCGCGATTCCCACCATCACTGTTGGTCAGCATACGTGCCGTGAATGGGCAGTCGCCGGAATACCCGACTCGCAAACGCCAAGACGCCAGCGCTCACCAAAGTGAATCGGTATGCCGCCAACGGTTTTCGCTTATACAGAGTAGTCTCCGTTGCTAGGTGCAAGGTCCACCGTCCATCTTGCGGCAGGGTTCATGCACCTCACATCAAAAGTTCAAATAGATACCAGAACAGAATGCCGGTAAGACAGAAATGGCGGTTTGACATACATGTCAAATAAATGTGTGCATCGTTGCTGTTAGCAGGGCGGGCCCCGGGGCAGTGGTCTGAAAATAGAAGCTTCAGCACCAACTTTTCTAACAAATGCGAAGTTTCGGTTACTACAACTAACTCAACGAAACTCTGTTATTGTGAATTCTGCTTTATAGGAAGTCCGTCAACCCCCCCCCCAAATCAGTTCTTTCGTGATTCGAGGCAAGGTCCTGTCCTGCAATTGTCAGGGGATTTGTCCCAGAGTGAATACACCCTGCAGACAATCAAATCCGTGCACTCTAAGTCCCCCCTACTCGTAATAAGCTGATTATTCCCTTATTATATAGTTACTGATCATATGGTAGTTATACAGTTGATTATACAAGTCTTATCATATTCCTTATACAGTGGTTATATAGTAGTTGTATAATTATTATACTTATAATTATATGTGTAGTTATAGGTGTAGCAAGCTAGTCACAGTCAAGTATTAAAAGGCAGCAGGTATAGTAAGGGGTCAATAGTGTATTGAATCTTAGACCTTCTAAGTATTCTAAAGGTAAATTTAAAGTTATATTAAAATAGGGTTTTTAACTAGCAGACTTAACGTTTTATAAGCCTTTATATTATTATAAAATATTATAAGTTCTTATAGTCGGAAAGCACTAAAAACTTGTTAGTTACACTTCGCAGTTTAGCTTAAAAATGCATTATAGAGGTAATAATTAAAAAAAGCTCTTTATATATATCCTCGTAGTTTACTTTAACAGATATAAGTTTCCGAGAAAAGTAGGTAACAGGACAAAGGTATCCCTAGATATTAATTTAAAAGAGGCAGGCGCTAATAATATACTTAAATATATCGGCTTTTAAAATCGTGTCTAGGTTAAGGTCAAACATCATTAATAATAATAGCACACTAGTTAAATAATCTTTAAATATCTCAAACGCTATTTACTCCTCCTTCCCCTATATAAACACAGAGCTATACCTAGTAAAACAGGTTAATAATACTGCTATAATAGCAAAAAAAGGAATAAAGTCTTTATAGAAGTTAGTAAAACTAAAAAATAAACAAATAGTAGGAGCGTTTTTTGATACTTCTCACTATCTAATAGCCTCTACTTTCTCCGGGTCTATAATAATACCTTCATCTACGCAAATCATAAATCTAAGGTATTTGATTTTCTATATAGCAAATACGTATTTCTCGAAGTCGATTTATAAACTAGCCTTTCCTAGCCTCTAAATAACAACTTTAACTTTCTCTATATAGTCTTTATAAGTGCCGTTACTATAGATAATAACGTTATCTATATACGCTAATATGTAATTATTAAGTAAATCTTAAAGTATAAAGTTAATATATCGTTAAAAGGTCGCTAATATGCCGTATAAGCTAAAAGAGTAACTAATTATTTAAATTAGCCGTATTTCGTTTTAAATACTATCTTCCACTCATCACCTTTACAAACTCTAAGTCTGTTAAATACTACGCAAATATCTACTTTACTTATCTATTTTACCTTTATTAGCTAATAAAGCGTTTCTTTTATTAGGAGTAAAAGGTACTAATTAGATTAGGCAATAGTATTTAAGCCCCTATAGTCTATATAAAAGCGTAGGCCGCCGCCTAGCTTGCAAGCAAATAGCACTAGGGCCCCGGCTAGTAACATGCTTACCCTAATCCATCTTTTATTAAAGTAATTAGTTAAAGTCTTTTGCAAAACTAGAAGTTCTTCTCTAAACATATTATATAGGGGTTTATATAGTACTTGTTTTAACCATCTATAGTTATTTACTTTGATATTTATTATATAGTCTTAACCGGATCGAAGGGGTAAAACTACGCCGTTTTTATCGTCTATAAAATATTTTACCTTATTCTTTAGCTCGGCTAAAAGCTGTACTTTAAAAGAATAGAGTATTAGTTTTTCTCTTTTCTTATTTAACTTCTCTAAAGCTTTATTAATATCCTTAATCTTAACAGAGCTAATTGTAATAAATAAATCGTTATATTTAACTCTCTTTATTTTTATACTAAAGATTTTTACTATAACAAGATGCGTTATTCCAATCGATTTTATTCTCTTAATAATATATTTATAAACTTGTTTTTAATTATTAAAATCAGCTGGCAATAGTCGGGTGCTGCCCTGTAGTATACGCTAGCCACACGGCCACAGTGGCCACTTCAGCCACTGCAGCCTCACTAATTAGCCACCTAACCCATTTAGCTGTAGGGCCTATTCTAAGCTCACTTATAGCGGCTATATAGTGTATGTAAAGCCCTATCGGAGTGAGTATAAAG
>NPFG01000821.1:0-11897 GCA_002288965.1 Xylaria sp. MSU_SB201401
ATTATTATATTAATTTAATTAATTGCTTTTAATTACTAATTATATATATATCTATATAAACATATTATTATAATACTAAAAGACTTTTATATAGTAATTTAAATATTTCTTTTTTAATAGTAAAATAAATATAAAACTTTTTATATTTATTGCTATTGCTAATAAGCAGACTATTAAATATAAAAAGAAAGTTGCAAAGTTAAAAAAGACTAGAAAGTAGCTAAAATAGTTATAAAAAATAAGCTTACACATATATGTAAAATAAAAAAGGTGCTAAAAGCTTATAAAAAAGCGGCTAAAACAGCAGCTAAAGTAGCAGCTAAAATAGCAGCTATAACAGCTATAGCTAATAATACTCTAAAGCCTTAGTCTAAGCGTTAGCAAAACCAAGGCAATAAAAAAAGAGATTAAAAAGAAGGTTAGCAAAAAGGTTAGTAAAAAGGCTAGCAAAAAGGTTAAAAAAGAGATTAAAAAGGAAATTAAAAAAGAGGTAAAAAATAGGCGTTTTATAAATTAATATATTAATTAATACATTTTCTAACTTATATGTAATATTTTTGACTATAGTTATATAGATCTTTTATAGTTAGCTTTTTATCTTTATAAGTTAGATTTATAAAGTTATAAGCCTATAAAGTTATAAGTAATATGCTTATTATAGTTATTCTCTTTATAAATAAATACAACTAAATAATAACCCAAATTCGCATTTTATTAAGTTATTTATATTATTAATACCTTTATACAACCTTTGCTATTCTTCTTTTAATTCTCTAGGTACTTGGCATTAAGCCTTTCCTTTTTAATAACCCAATGGGTAGTCGCAGGTACCCGCCAAGGACCCGCGGGTTCTTAGCGGGTACCCGTGGGTACCCAATTTGAAACCCTAGTCCAGTCCATCGTAATCAAAGCATGTTCCTCGGTCGACAAGTTAGAAACCGTCTAGTCCAAGGTGTTCTACCTCCGTTGTGAGTAGGGCATATCGTTCGAGTCATTGAGACTTGAACCTTGCGTTCGTCTTCCTTCTGGTAAACAGCTGACTCTGTAGTCACATCGGCACGATGTAGACGGTGACTCATTTCCCATGCGTGCGTTTAGGTCTCACTACCCTCATCAGCAATACAACGCCTCCGATCTGCTAGCCTCCAGATGTAGCGCTGGTATAACGAGATTGAGATTGGCGGTCTGCCTTGTAGTCTCTCTGGCTTGGGAAACCGCTACCATCTTCCTTCCTCATATTGACGCCTCTAAATTCTCTCCTCTTCCCACGTGCAGGCTGGTGCTTGCCATGTTTCGTCGACTCACCGATGAGTCTTCTACAGCAGCTATGGCTAGCGTCCAGCCTCTCATGGCGACGGTGTACAGAGAGAACGAGAAATCCATTCGAGGAGCAACGAAATGGAATTGCGTAGTTGAAGTTACGTAGAAAGCAAACCGGCTACGCGTCTGATCCATATGTGCGTATCTTATTCTTATCGCCAGTCATCGAAATGTCGTCCCACGACTCACTTCGTGAGTTTGGGAGAAATCGGATAGTTGTTGGCGTGCTCAAAACGGTCTCTCCTCATCGATTCCGCTAGCGTCCAAACCAGGAACAGGTATTGGGGGTACGAGTCTCAGCCGGCGCCAGGAGTTCTTCAATCCTATTCGCAGGACGTGAGAGCCACAAGCTATGTACTTTAATTCGAGGCTGGCCGGAAAGCGGAAATGCTTCTTTCGCTGATCGATCGTTGATCGTCTCATCGCGAGAGTCGTATAAGAGCCTTAGAAACAATGGTAGAGAGAGGGACTGGTAACTTGTCATCAAGAGCTGGATTCATGTTAATATCGATATCTCTCGGTACTCCTAACTCAATTTGCATGGGGTTACTACTTACAACTAGCAGTACGCCTATCGGTATCCCGCTCAGGGGTATTGACAGGTTTATGTAGGCTGGCGTATTTCCAGCTTGTCGATAACTCACAGGACCAAAACGCTCTTTTTAAAGGACACCATCGCCGAGGTGGGCTAGAAAAATGAGCTCGACCATCGTACAACCGAAGGCTTAGCCACCAGAGAGTGGCTGCAAAGAAATCTGTGTGGAAGAACAAGTTCACCCAAATCCCCGAGAAGAGAACTGTCCAGGTCCCCATGTGAAGGGATGCCTAGATTACTAGACCCGACGTCAAAAGTCTGTCTATGTAAGCGGAACGACAACGACGGAACGGACGAAGAAATGCAAGCGGATGTGTAAGGAGATAAGCACCTCAAGAAAGTGGACGAGCCCTATAAGTATCCTGCAATTATGGAACTGAAAAGACCTAGGTGCCCTAAAATAGTAGGTATACAAAGGCCGAAGAGGACGATGATAGTTTACTGTCGACGGGAGTGTTTAGAGAACGTATAGGTTGGGAGAAGTGAGTTTGGCGGGAACCGGACGTCGTGGAAGAGGAAGCGAGTACGCGCTCGCAAAGACAATTCCCGCACATGCGATATCATCTTATATTTCCCCGTCGCGATTTCCCACAAAACATCCGCACGTACGAAGTACACCACATCCCGGAGCTACAGTGCTCACACCAGGGAAGTATGATCTCCCCACTACCGATACTCGCCCCTTCCTATCCTTTGTCGGCCATCACTCTTATCCACCCAGGACAAGGGCAACGGCAGGGTCCGAATATCACATTTTGCAACTCGAGGATTGTGGTTGCGACTAAGTGTTTCTTAAAGGTTGCCGAAAAGGAAGAGGCGCTCTAGAACAAGCAGGGCTACAGAGGGAATAGCGACCGCAAGCCCGGCTATTAGAAGGTCGATATCGATGGCCCTTTCTTAGACTTCATCGAGAACAACATATCACTGGCGAGTAAAGAGAGGGCCTCAACTAGACTCACGGGCAAGGGATCAGCCGATTTGGGTCTTGTCAGATAACCGTTGTATTGTGATCATGAGCAGCAGCATAACGTGTTTATATCCACTACTATATCTCAATGATAGGTACCTAAAATCACTGATCTTCTTTGACCAAGATGAAGAGGACAGCAGAGATTGATGCGCATAACCAAAGCATGTCCACTGCTCAATCGATCTATCAACGCGTAGTATAACATAGCGAGCTCACGGCCTGAGCTAGTGGGATTAGAGCAATAATGCTCTTATCGTGATTATTCTGTATTACACGCGTCTGAAGTCAATGTTTAGTGATTCCTGTTAGTTTGATATTAAGTCTCAAGATCTCCCTAGCTTCCAAAAACAGATTATCCTTTGCCAAAAGACTCGAGAAGACTCGAAACATTCTGCCGCTTTCTAGGCGGTATGTTACTGGCCGTAGAGGATGCATCCTGTGATCGCTTTGAATCCTTCCTGGAAACAGGCCCCGTTCTTGGTGCTTCTTCGTGCGGTCCTCCGGGATGGGAACGCCGGATGAACGAGATCTGGACTTCAAAGTGCTTACTCGACACTAACTCAGACGGTTGACCTATCCAAAGCTCCGAATGTCAGCTCAATATAAAACTGAATCCGGATAGGTGTGTTTTTATTAATTGAAAAGTGAAGTTATAAGCAACGGTGTACACAGAGGCGTTATCAAACCAATGTTTTTAAAGAAAATGGGGGCAAATATTAGGCTCACGTTGAAGATCCGGTGGTACGATGGGCACCTCCTCGGTAAGGTTTATGTTGACCATGGGCCGAGGTGGAAGCGTGCTCTCGTCCTCTTCGCTAACTGTGCGCCCTCCAACGTTGAGTTCGAGTCCCTGTAACTTTAGATCTCGATTGGATATAAGTGATCCAATGTAAGTGTACAGGACGAGACCCCATGAACCCTTTACCGGAGGGGGGTTGGACTCCATGGAACGATCTGGCACGAGCGATCGGTTCAAGATGCTCAAGTGCGTGCGTAGAGTCTTTTCAGACCTCGATTTCCATGTTTCATCTTCTCCTAGCCAGACTGACTCATCTGCGTCTTCCCAGTCGCGTACGTTTCCGGCCACATCGTACCAGACAAGGGACGGAAACGCGCTAACATAACGGAGCGAGTGTTTCGTGGTGTAAGCTTCACCCCAGACTCTCAAGATCCTTAGGACTGGGAAGGCACCTGGCGTTGTGGACCATTCTCGTACGATAGAATCTGTTAATCGTGGGGAATTGTGTCTGTCTCTCTCCGGGTCCGGCGAGAGGATCTCCAGTACAGCCAGGTTCTTTAGCTGCACTAGCCGTAAGAGCTCGGCGCTGCTACCCCGGACGCTCCCAGTGGTGGTAAGGTGCGTAAGGAAGTCGAATGTATCAGAGATCAAAGGCCCTATGTATGCTGCGAGAGGCTGTGTCTTGGGTACTGTGATGGTATGATTCATCAAGACGGAACAGATAGAGCCCTTCGCCGCTTCGAACTGACCGCTCGGCACCAGTATACCAGCCAGGAGTTTCCAGGTTTCAAGAGATATGAAGCTGGTCTCCCTTACACGCTCCCATATTCTCTTCACCACTACACCAAGTATTAGTAGCCTTGTTTATAAGGTTCCGTGACTTCAGGTACGCATATGCCGTAAAATTGTAGATTTCAACTTACAAGGAATTGGGAGGTGCTGGAGATGCTCCTTTTCCAGCTCATCCACTTGTTCTGCGGCAACTTTTATGCATGTATGAACGAGTGGTGCAGGTCCTAACTGGAATGGAGAGGAACGATCATGAAGGCGGGCATCTATCAGAGAGGCAGAGCGAAACTGAGTCAGTTGGCGGTTCCAGGGACGTGACATGGCACTGGGCACGGGAGCATCCCATTGAACAAATGTCTGGCCGGTTGATTTGTCGAAGGATTTCTTCATGTTGAAGATGGGTGGTGATACACCTGGTCTCGGATCTGGGGTGTTGAATGTTGTTATCGTCAGGCTAATGGCTACCTACGGTACAATCACTGTACAACCAGGGCATGACAAGAGCATAACAAGATTGAACTAATACAAGGTTGGAATGGGATAGCTAGAATATGACTATTGAGCATGTATAAGTATGGGTAAATAACCTTGAAAGCAGTTCGTGTGTGTAATGTTCGTCACGGCAGATTCAGGTGCCTGGCCCGCTGGGTTCTGGCGGGGCTGTTAGCGCTCCACTGGTGGCTGCTCCAGCGCTTTCTTCGTTCACAGTTCACAGTTCACAGCACTAACACCGAGTCCAGCCAACAGAGGGATCCGTCACCTTTACCATAGACACCTATCAGACGAATGCATGGGAGAGACTACTCCTCCGTACTACTATTTGATATTCTACAAGAGTCCAGCATCTTAACCGCATTCTCACTATTTGGCATCCGTAAACCTCCTTCTGTGCTCCGCCACCAAGCCCATCCCTTCATCTTCGTTCGTCGTCTCCTTATGAGAGAACGTATCATAGGTGCGCAGGAGGGTCTCGTCAATTTCCTTGAACAACTCGTGGTCGATGTGAATAAGCTGCCCCCGGCGCGTTTCGTCAGCCATCAGCTTCCCCGCTGCGCGTGCGACGGCGCTCGCGGGCTGTGTGTAGATGCCGAGCTGCTTGAACGTCTCTTCTTGAACCATGCTCGTTGCCGTCCAACTGGGTGCTAAGGCATTGACGCGCACAGGGATATTGTTCGCCCCCAGCGCCGCGTGCAGGCCGCGCATAAGTCCGATCGCGCCGTGTTTTGACACAGCTACCAACCGTTAACTTTCGCCTTCCGTAGTGAAGTTCAATGAAACTCTCTGTGCGGATCCGAAGATGATGGGGTGGCGGGGGGACAATTACCGTAATCCACCTCACGGAAGCGCTGTAGGCCCGTTGTAGAGCTGATGATAACGATGCTACCCCCACTTGGGTTCTGCCGGATGTAATGGATGGCGAGAGTTGCCGTGTTGATCGCGCCTTTGAGATTGACATCGAGAGTGAAGCTCGTGGGTTCTTTCGGATCCCCGTTGTCGTCGAGCTCAATTCCGTTGACGTAGTTAGTCCGCGGCCCAACACCGGCGTTGGCGAGGACATGATCTATCTTGCCATGGAGCTCTATGGCCCTCTTGAAGAGCCCGACCAATTCATGCCATTTTGCGACATCGGTCTTATGGAATGTGAATTGCGCCGAGCTCACGGAGCCCTCTGGCGGTTGCTGCAAGTCAGCGCCAATTACAGATGCACCAAGAGAGACAAGCAGCTGGACTGTTGATAGTCCGATGCCCGAGCAACCACCTGGGATAGATTAATGTATGTAAGCTAGCCATTCGACAAAGGTTTTGATCACAGTAAAATCAGAAAGCCACATCTCGCACCTGTGACAATAACTACCTTGTCCTTCAAGCTGGTTAGAGATTCGTCGGTGATCAAAAATTCGGTCATTGTTCCGTGGGTCTACGAGTGATGTATAGGTGTATAATATTCAAGTATTCTCTGTTACTCTAGGATGATCTTGGGCCCAAGGCTTTCGCTAAAGATAGAAGGAGAAATGTTTCATTAGACCTCTATCAGTAGAGTCTCTTGATGGATGAGCCTCGGCTTTTTGGGAACGGCAGCCTGAAACCAAGGAAGAAGGGTTCGCATGTACAGTAGCTCAAATGCAACACAAACACCGGCAATCACAGCTGCCCGCACGACGGTCCCTGCGGCATGCGTATGTATTGCTTACGCAATGTCACCTTGTAGATCTCTCCGGTGTCTATTCAAGGCTCGCGGTTCCTGTCCACTTGCAGTGGTGAACTTGCACTTGATCGTCCTACTACTAGCTGAGAGGAAACAAACTATCGACTCTACGGCATCCCCTCTTGGCAACGGGATCATAGCCACTTCCGCACCTTGCATTAGACCTATGCCCAAATACAGTCATTCTTTCAGCTGCTCCTACGCGTCAATTATGATATCACTAGCTTGGATAGACTTGGAAAAACACTCGTATTTCCCCATGGGTGTGATCTTTTCTTCGTAGAAGAGGGGCTAGTGCGGGGCAGGAAGTCGCATAGATAAATGGCCTGTGAAGCAATAAGCTTGATCACCGGACTTTGTGAAAGCTTCACAGAAGAAAAAGAAACAGATGTCCATATAAGAAGCAGTCATCCTTGGGTGACATTATAAGTGGTTCACGTAACGAGGATATAAGGTAACACAATGCCTATAGAGTCTCCGGGTAAGCTTGAACGTGACTGTCTTTATCTACACGCTCCGGGACATCTGGCATCGCTCGAAACGTTGTTCATACCTATCGGATTCCATTGGGGCTAGCAATCACTGTAGTCATCTTTTCTATTTCAGTTTATTGCCTCGTCCCTGTACCTGGAGTAGACAGCATTTGCCGACACATGTAACGCTATAACGCTATATGAGGGGTCTATTACGATAGAGGTCGCGTACCAGAAACAACTGCAACGCGAGAACACTAGTATTATTGAATATTTGAGACATACATGGTCATTTTGCGCTCCGCTTTGTATTCTTTTTATTTCCCTTTTCCAGAAAAATAGGCTATAGAGCCTACAGTATATAAAGTGTAAGAGTGGTCTTCATATCTTCACGGCCCACCCCGCACCCGTTCGCCTCATCCTAGCGAGTCTTGCCGCAAATATCAAAGCTCCGCCCAGCAACAAGATCGCCCCGGAAAAGGCCTGGGCGCCGACATACCGTCCGCCGCTAGCAGAGATTATAGTTCCAGAGATCGGGTTGCCCGACAGCGTAGCGAAGCTGACGATGGTGAATATGATGCCTATGCGGGTTCCCTGCTTGCGCGGATCCGTAGTCAGCGAGCTGCATCCGGCCGGAAACAGGCTCTGAACGCCTCCGGCAGAGATTCCATAGAATGCGGCCCAGACGTAGACCTTCGCAGGCGTGTCGATGACCACCCAGACGAAATTCAGGATGCCGCCCAACACGGCAAAAGGACCGAGCAGGTTGAGAGGACCCCAGCGATCAGCGAGATGGTTCGGCAGCAACCGGCCGACGATGCTGACGCCATTGAGGATCAAAACTAGATTGAGGGAGTCGACATATGAGAGCGAGGGGTGGACGAAGTCGGGATTGCGGCTGTACGCACTGATGTAGTATATGGGGAAGTAGATGCCCCAGAAGTTGAAGAAACAGCCAAGTGCGTAAAAAGTGTACTCGAGCTCGCGAAACGCGGCCAGCTCGACGAGGGAGCCGGTGCGCCGTGGGGGTACGCGCGACTTCATAAACTTTACCACGAAGACCATCGAAACCACCGTGACCAGGCCCATGGCTCGGAGCGTCCACCCGAACCCGATTTTCGGAAGGAGCTGACGAGCCATGGCAGGGAAGATGAGGCCGCCTGTGACGCTACCGGAAGCGGTCAGGCCGATGGCGAAAGAGCGCTTCGTGCTAAAGTATGTCGAGACCGTGGTGATGGCCGCGCAGAACAGGAAACCGCAGCCGATACCCATTGTGAGCCCCTGCGCGAGGAGAAGCTGCCAGTATTGAGTGGCCGCGGAGGTGGTGAAGATGCTGAGGATGAGAAAGGAGGCCCCGACGGCTAAGACGGGCCGCAGGAAACCGGCATCGACCAGACGGCCGGAGAATGCCCCCATGCAGAACGTCAACCACACGGCTATGCTGCCGATCCACGAGATATCTGAGGGAGATCGTCCTAGAGTATCTGCGTAGTATGTCTGGAAGACACCAAATGAGTTGATGAAGCCCCATGTGTTCGTTATGATTAGGTGCCCACAGAAACCTGCATGTTCGCTGTTAGCGTGCAACTGACCCGGTCCGTATATAGCCTGCCCTGAGATGAAGACCAGTCTTGCTTACACATGATCCAGGCATTCCTTCCTCCGTCCGGCGGCGGCCCGGGGTTCCAGCTCGCATTGGTCGATATCCGACTAAGCACTCGCCCCAACGCGCCAGTCGCACCACTCGCATTGGTATCGAGAAGATCTGGCTCAGGTTCTACATTCCATTGGTCGTCTTCCTCTTTGCCCTCTGATTCCGCCTCCCCTTGAGCTCGCGACTGTCCTTTTATCGAAGCATTGAGAGACTCTTGTTTCTCGATGTCTATCTGCAGCTCTCCATCGCTAGAGCTTGGGGATGTCGAAGAGGTCGACCTATTGTCGGTGTGTGAAGCCATGAGTGTTGCGCCGGGCGTGCAGTGAACTTCCGGACTTTCTCATCGAATTGAGACAGAGATTTGTATGTATGCGAAACACTTCACATTCACTCAACGAACAGTTTCAGAAGCCTCCTGGTATTATATGGTACCGTAGACCTTTTTGCGAATTACTAATGAGGTAGTTTCTAGGAACGAGATAGACCCGAATACCGACGAATGTGAGTCTCGTCACAGTGGAAATAACAAGTTGAAACTGGGACGAAAGACTTATTAATATACTTAGCTCCCCATATTAGGAAAATCCATGACTCCGCGGACCTAGATCGGGCCAAAGGGTATGACGGACGGTGGCCGAAGTGCGCTGTTTATTTAGTAACGGAGCACGACCAGGCGGAAAAAAGAATTTCGTTCGGTACATTCGCCCTTGGAATGACACACCCCTGCATCGGAGCCTCGATTGACACATCGTCCAAATGTGAGCCATACGCTTCCCGCATCTCGCATCCTTACTGTATTGTTGGTCTCAAAACGCTAAGCTTTCGAAGACGACCCGCAGGCGGTGGGTACTGGGAGACGATCGAATATGGGGCCGCAATGGGGAAAACTAATGTAGCTCAGGCATATTTGAAGCAGGATTACCTTGATGTCAGGTTTAAGACATGTTACCCGTGAGCTTGAAGCATCTGTTTGTCCTACCCTCCATCGCTCTCTTACGTACGGCATGGCGTTATTGATTTGTTCATGATGAGTCTCAACCCGATTTCGGGAGCTTTCAGATTGCCTACTGCTCGGGATCTGATCACCGTGACCGCCTTGGAGATCCGGGAGGCTAGCCATTGGTCCCCCGGTATGGTGCATATCATAACGATAGCAATACTGACTGGGAATAATTAGCTATGAAAGATCATATACTGCATTCTGTGTCAGATTTTTAACTATCAGTATCCTAACCGCACTATAACTCGATGGCAGAGTTATTTGGTTCTCGGTGTGATGATGCCGAGAGACGTAATGAGGCGTCCCGGATATAAGCCGGGGATGGAAAAAAACTTGGATCTTGGCAAGAACAATAACATCACGCACGTGAATGGCCAGTAAATAATTGAGACTTTCTTACCCAGGCGCCGCCGCATTCAGGACTCTTGTGTAATTATATGTAATACGACCAGTTAGAGTTAGGTGATGATGCAGTTCAAGTCGAAACGGGAAGCCCGAGTAGAATTTGACGGAGCCGGAAAGCGAAATGGGTCGGACCCCTTTGGCTTATGGAATACCTATCCAAATACATGTTAGGATTAAGCTATCTCCGATGCTGGGGATTTAGGTCTCAGCTGTCTCCATCTCCCCGACCATCCCAAGATTGAAGATCGGAAGCGGCCTCCGCGATTCGGTACTTGGACGCATCGGCTCGGCTCTTTACTTGATCAACCATACTTCTCCGACAATTCGAAATTATAAGCGCCCAAACGCGATGATGCGTATGTCAATCGTACTATCATCATCGAGCCTGCAGTTCGTCCACCATTTACTTCATGAAGTGCTTATGCGCTAAAGCGCATTCAAACTTGTGTGTCCAAGCTTACTAACGGGCTGTTGCCAAATGCCCACAATCGGCCCCCTGGCCCGGAGGAGCAGTGCGTAGAACGGAGGCGAAAACCACCCATATACTTGGGGCGTTTCGGGGTTATTGCCGCTGGTCGGACATCCGTATGTCATCTCTAATGGTCTCCTTCAATCCCTCTACGCTTTAAGTAGCACCTTTCCTTTTATATAACATCTGTGCGCAAGCTACTATTAGTAGCTTTACAGGCGTACCACTAAAAACCTTAACAGACGCTAATTTTACGCAAAAATCTATAAAATACTAAAGGTCTAAATAGTAATCGCTTAATCGAGCATTATTATATAAAACCTTATAACCCTATTATATCTAACTATAATATTTAAAAACATTTATACAGGAGCAATAAAATCTAATATACTAATACAAGCTAATCTGTATTAAGTAAAGCAGATAAGACTATACCTAGTTAACCTGCCTTTAAAGTTTAAAATAGCTAGAAAAGAAAATAACTAAAAACTTTTGCTTTAAAAGATATTAACCAAATAATACGCAATAATTAATTATAAAACTAAAATCTAAAGAAAAGTTATTACTATATTAGTATTAATATTTAATAACTTTATCTAATTATTTAAAAAAAATGCTAATATTAGCTACTAATAAATAGCTTAAAACTATATAAAAATCTTAAATAAACACTTAAATATAGTAGTATATATATAATTTAGCAGAAGTATTATTATACCTTTATATTTAGCTAGTATATAGGCAAAAACTAAGATATTAGTAGCCCTAATATTATAAAATTCTATAATATTATATACTAAAATAGCTAGTAAAAGAGGTACTAAGTTATCTATTAAATTAGCTTTTAAGCCAGGATTAATAGCCTTTAAACCTTTTAATTATAAATATTATAACTATTATAATAAAACCTTAAAAGCTATATAAAAATACTAAAGTCTTTATAAAACTAAATAATAAAGTAATTATACTTATATAAGTAGTGGCCTATATAATTAAAATAATATTATTATAAAGCTTAAAGCTATTTATAAACTTAATTTATAAAATATAATTAATAAAAACAGATTAAATAATTAAGGCTATAAACCTAATAATAAAAAACAAGCTCTTAAAAAAACAAAATATTTTAATAATTAAATAGATATTATAAGCTTAAACTATAAAGCTACTAAAAAAATAAGTAGTATATATAGTTTTAAAAGTTCTTATTATAATAACTAACTATATTACTAACTATTTATACTAATTATATATAAATAATAATAAAGAAAATTAAG
>NPFG01000822.1:0-11884 GCA_002288965.1 Xylaria sp. MSU_SB201401
ATATAAATTAGTATTAGCGCAGTTTTTTTAAAGCGTTAAACTAGTCTAAATATATTTATACTTTTTAATATAACTATTAAATAATTTAATTAAATAGTTTAAAATATAGTATAGATAAATAGTTTTATAAACTTATAATAACCTTATTATATAATCTTTACTTTTATACTACACTTTTAAAACGTTTATAAAGCGTTATTTAATAAAAAATCCCTTTTTATCCCCCTTTTATATCTAGTAGATAGTTTAAATAATAGTATTTGATTTTTATTTAATTATTTATTTGATTTTTCTTTTTAGTCTAAACAGTATTAGGCTAATATTTCCTTTTTTTTATACTCTGTTAGCGCAGCGCCTTTGATGCGTCAAATTAGCTAAATATGCTTATGCTCTCCTAATATAGGTACCAAATAACCTAACTGAATGCTCTAAAGTGTGCTGTACATGGAATTGTGAGTGAACTAGCTAGTAGCTGATCAAGATGCGTTACAGTGATCGTTCCACGTGAACTTCGGTGAGAATAAATATAGCCGTTCAATCTGCATTAATTAAAACGCTCTAGCACAATATCCTCGCAATAATAGAGGAATTTGAGGCTTACAGTCAAGGGGAACCGTCGGGCTCACGTTGTATGATCATGTGAATGGAAACTTTAATCATGATAACAAATCCGTGGACATTCCAGAGCTTTAGTGGTCTACCTTTGCAAATATAGAGTACAAAATGGACGTTGTGCGAGCTTTCTACTCTCTCCTGTATCTGCTCGGGAAGTTGTCGGAATTCTCTAGTATATCCACTATGATTTGTAGAGCCTCGAGTTCCTCATTGTCGATTACCGAAACGCTAATGTTTGGCTCATCGAGCCGTCCTTTCCCTGCTTCTCTGACTATCTCCCCTTCAAAAAATCAAACACCTATTGAAATAGGGTAGGGTTACTAATATGAGATTAGTAAGCGACAGAAGAGTGAGTGCGAGGCGCTTTCCTATATAACATATAACATCGCGATAATTTTTTAAGGAGGCACATATATACCGAGGGGACATGCGTTTTGCTTTTGGGAACGAATTATTTCTTTAGTTACCCAGTTTCCCTAATTTATTGCTTAATTTAATGTGATTATAAATGTGTAGACTGCATCTATCTCTATAATTACAAGATTGGGGCACGCGGAAGCCCTCACTCATCCACCTCACTATAAACATCATTTTACTGTAATGCATATCTAAAGTTGAGGAATACTAGGGTTGAGCTATGTCGAAGCTTCCCAAGAGAGCTTGACAAACGTGCATCAAGCATATAGCTTTATGATTACTATCTGGTACATCGATTTATTGGAAAATAATGAATGTAAAGTTCCCTGTATGCTAAAGGGTAATTAGCTACTATCCATTCAGTTTACATGTAAATTTAACGCTCTTCTATACCGAACGGTCCTATACGTCGAGATTAGTATGCTAATCTAATTTTGCACATCACGCATTTCTCAAAGCCTAGTCATTGTTGCTTACCCTCGCCCGCCGCGGCGAAGGCCCCTGCGTTGATAGGATTGATGAACCCCGCTCCACCACACTGACTATGCAGACGTTGTCGAACGAGCCTTCAATATCGTCAAGTATACATTCAATGCAGGTGTCGAAGCGAGCATCCTTAGGCAGAATTGGTGGTTGTGTCCACTATATTCTTACGTAGTGGACCCGGACAATTGACATGCCTCGAATTCCGTTCCTCCTGCAGCAATCAAGATGATTTGAGCGCTCCCAATGGGTAAATTCCGCGGTTTAATAGGTCACAGAAGGATCGTGGCCTCACATCCCTGGCCCCTTTAAGGCAACTCAGAGTTTTCGAAATGAGGCGGTCGCTTCGGGAACTGATCTAGATGATAGGCGTACCACTTCTCACGCATGTAAAAAAAGCAATCAGGCCTGAATCTAGCATGTATTTCATGCAAAGCCACCGTCGTTGCACTTAGACTAACAATAAATTACAATATGCATTGATTGCAGGCTCCCTTGGCGATATCGCCAGACACTCAGCATGGGATTCCAAGTCGGCTTAGCTCGGGGTCTATGTGACCAGGAGTCCCAGTCATCGTCCTGCAGAGACTGGCACCTTGCCCGATCAACATGCAGAAGACAGCTACGTATAGAACTCAAAGGAAAGAACTACATGATCCACCCACTAATATCCCCAGATCGGATCAACTTGCAGCCCAGTAGAGTCAAACAAACCCTTTGATAACTTTCGAGTCTCTGCAGACATGATGATCTCCAACTTAGCTAGGAATTCTCAATGTGAAAGATACGTTTGAACAATCCCACACCAGAGTGCACCCAAGAACTAGAACCCTGCATCGCCAACAGATGCGTGTGGTAACCTTTCTCGAGCTCACCAAGATCCAGATAACCAGGTCCCGTTGGTAGCTATTCGTATCAGCTCTTGCGTTCAAGGTCTTGGTTGTGACGTACCCAATGATCGTAAACCCCCATGTCGGTGGCATCAGATCCCAAGGAAGCCTTGTCCTTGAAAACCCACTCGCCTTTTCTGCTCGTATAATCGACCGTTGAACCCGAGTCAGAGTTCGCTGTCCTATTGGCCTCAGGATAAGTGGCCACCCACTGGGCTCTATTGTTATTGTCATCAACGGTTGGGGAATTGAGAGAACCATCGTTGACATTAGTTCTGTTAGCTTCAGGGTAAGTAGCCACCCGCTGAGCCCTGTTATTGTTGTCATCAACAGTCGGGGAATCTAGAGGTCCTTCGTTGGTTCTGTTGGCTTCGGGGTAAGTAGCCACCCATTGGGCTCTGTTGTTGTTGTCATCCACGTTCGGGAGCTCATCGGCTAGCGCACGGGCATGGCTCTCAAGCTCCTCGTAGGACGTCAGCGTAGCTTCTTGGGATATCGAAGTGAAAAACTTACACCCGGGCGTAGGGGAGAAGCGGCAGCTAATGACGACGTGCCCATTAGAAAAATGGTTAAGGGAATGGTTGCTTTCATCTTCAATGATATCATAGAAGTTGGTACAGTCTGAACTTTTTGGTTTAGGTCTTAGAAGAGAAAATGTGAATGAGGAGAAAAACTAGAGTCAGGATTATCCCCATATACCCTCCAATTTGCGGAGATGAACAGTCAAGATGACCTCTCACTCTCCCATGTTACGTCGGCACAGAATGTGAGATCGACCGGTGGAACCGATCCCGTTATGCACAGTGATTGGCGATTTGGGTTATTATCTCATCGTCTAATGTGACGCGGGTGAACACTGAACACCATCACGACAAACAGTCGCACTGTACAACTACCCCCTGTTGGCCGATGAGTCGCACAACAGAGTCTAGGCACTTCGTTGAAGAAATCCAGGCCCCTGTATCTCTCACTATCAGATCGGGACCTTATTCAGACAAAAAGTGTCTAGGTATATAGCTAGAGGAGAGGCCGGGTACCCCCCCTTTCTTAAAGGCCACTAATAGCTACATTATATAAGAGTCTATTTTTAACCATGTATATGACGATCCCTGACACTTGCTTCCGAACATATTTTCTCGTCTCTTATCACTTTTCATCGTGCCCCGGGTCAATACTTAGCACCTGAGATGTCAAACATGACTAGCAACAATGGCCACTACGTGCGCCTTAGACACATCCCTTCCCATTCAAACCCCCCAGAGACCCATCGTTCCGTACAGGATGATGATGGTGGTTCTGATCGTGCGCTTCGAACAAGTGGAAACCGACGGAAGCACGTAGTGCTCACTATATCACTGCTAGTAAATTTCTTAACGATCAGCATTGCACTGCTCTCGAGGTCGCCCAACTATGAAACACTTACCTACTGTGAGTATCCCAAACCCTTACTAAATTACATGTATTTAGACTGACAATGTCAAAAGCTCCAGCAGCGAAGGCATCACACACCGAGCAAGTTGTTTTCTCCAGTGCTTTTGGTATCGAACGTTCTCCCTTTCAAGGAGAACCGTCAGATGCTAACAACAAATTATGGGCCGGACTTTATGACTGTAATGACAACCATGCTGTTATTTGGAAGTCAGTATCCTCAACTAATGCTCAGAAGTTGGTATCACGCGTATCAATACGGAAGAAGCTCGGCCCATGCTCAATAAAACGCTTCCCGTCGCGGACCGTCAGGGCGGCTACATAATCCAGCTGGCCGTATTTCATCAACTTCATTGTCTGGTAAGTATCAATTTGCTAGAAGCGTACAATACTCCGCGCTGACCCGAGGGAGAATATGTTACGAAAGGGAATATACCACGGCGTTGACATGTCCAATGCCGATGACTTGAAGGGGATTGAGCACATGGACCACTGCATCGACATGCTCCGCCAGAGCATTATGTGCGCCAGCGACATTTCACCTACCACCTTTACTCGTACTTCTCTTGGGAAGCCCATGCAAGTGGTTGCGGAGGTTGCTCACACTTGTCGAAGTTTCTCAAAGATACAGCAATGGGCCTGGAACAGGCGGATTAAGGAGGAGCTAGACAAGAACACCATCGTCGCTGATGACCCGTTGGGATGGGGTACCTACACGTACTCGCCCTAGGTTGAGCGTCACTTAGAGTAGCACTGCCGCAACCATATGCCAATCAAATAGCTGGAGACTAAGCCGTTGTCCGTTACCTGTACCACGTACCATATATCTGGGGCTATTCGTGATGCCATTTGACTGATTGTAGTATTAATTCATGTACTAGGTGAATTCTACGCCATGCCGAGAGCGTTCTTAAACCCCAGCATTGCGGGCAAATAAGATGTATTGTCTCACTACGCGGAAGAGTAATAGACTGCTCGTGTGATGTAACGCTCGGGTGATTAGTCTTCATATCATAATTGATCATGCGATAATCTGGGTATCACAACGCAGTGGAGCCTCTCTATCTGTATGGTTCAATCTGTCTGTACTATGTGCTGAAGTAGGCTCGAAATTATGACACGATACCTAAATCTGAATCGTGGCGATTCACCCAGTCCGTGATATCCGCAAAGTTTCGGCACATATGAGTTGTTGACACCCGGGCAACTGGTTGTCGTCGGCCGACATCAGTGTAAAAAATAAGGCCAATATCCGCATTGCACATAAGTACCTGCCGCAGTAGGTCTATGCAGTGATCTTGCATGCTATTAGAATAGTCCACTCTGAACAGAAATGACGACTCACCGACGTGTTCCCACACTGTATCAGGAGGGTCTTGGAATGTATTGACGTGTTGGTACTGATCTCGGAAAATGAATTTCCTAGTAATGTCCAGACAGTGGAGTTGATGGTATACCTCCACTGTTGCATAGAAATAGCCATCGATACCCTTAGTAGGCTCTGACGTCGGATCCAAGGCTTGCAATGTCTCGTTATTCACGAGAATCATGGGTTCTATTGAGGTAATTAGTCAAGGAATCGTGTTCTGGCTCATCGGATGAACTCATACGATCTACCAGGGCCCCCCAAGCATCATCGAGTTCTTGTCGAGGAGGTCCTTTGAAGGTGGAGGGCTGTCCTAACTCGGCATCAAATTTCATCGGTCTGAACTGCGCTATATCTAGAAGAGGATCTTCTCGTAATCAGCAAGCAATCTCGATGAGAACCAAATAAGTGGATAATCTTACAAATATCGTGCAAGGACCTAGGGAATTCGTGACCGTCCTGGATCAACCAGGCATTGGGACAGGAGTTTAGGCGCTGTATCGCCCAATAGTTCAACAGTAGTGCAAGTAACAAGAACCCGGCATTCAAGTAGCTAATGATCTTAGGCCAGTGAGGCGCATTTGCGCAGCTTCGAATGGAACGTATGTCTCCCATCTTGAGAAGCGTGAGTATAAGAAAAATGAAAGGACCCCTCAACGCGTTTGGTCCCCACCACCTTAGGAGTGCTGTTTACTGAACTGAAATATCTCATGTACGGCGACATACACAACGCTATGCGTGATAACTGTGGGACTTGTGTGATATTACAGTATCTAGACTACCATGCGTGTAAGAGTTATTAATCCTTTTCCTGGCCGAAAGTGGAAATGCTACAGTAACAGGTCTTTTAGTGAGACCACACAATACCAGAGCTTAAAGACAGTTATCAGTGCTTCCCATTTAACGCCTAGATAAGCAAAACCAGGGTCTCATAGGCTATAGTATCGCAGGCCACCCCCCAGCACCACTACACACACAACGATAAGACTATTTTAATAACGAAAACAACGTTTTCTTTGCTATCTTCGGTATTTTAATTAATTATTACGCTCGTCTAACTTTTATAACATCTTTAGTTTCTATATCCTTGCGTTCTAGCATATCTACATCCTTTGCTTTATTAGCATATAATATACAGCGTTGCAACCTTTGCTTAACCTACTATATATAAACCATCTTTAATAGGTATACGCCGGGTGGTTTTTTAACTACTTTTCTTTATACCCTAACCTTCCTTATAATTTAAGCTTATAAGGTCTCTACCTTTGCTTTTAAAAACGCAATCTTTTCTGTCTTTATATTAAAAGCCTTACTAACCTTTGCAAAAAATAGTTTTTAATTTAAATTATTAAAAAAAGGGTAAGTCTTAGCCAGCTTCCAAATAATAGCCTATAACTCTTAACCTTTAGAGAGTATTACTATATATATTAAAGCCGTAAATACTAAATAAACCAGTATCACAGGTCGTTTTTTAATAATAAAAACTAGATTAGTTATTTAAACTATACCTTTCTTTTTAAATATTATATATTTTAAAGATAACAGCTTTTAGTAATCTTATAGCTATATTTTAGCAGTTACTTATACTTTTTTTATTATATTTAAAGTTAATATAGCTTTGCAAGCTGCCTTATATGCAAATAAAACGTCCTTTTTTAAAAGCTTTATGCTAAAGCTCCCTTCTAAAGTCTTTTTAACCTCTTTTTTTAACTTTTTTTTTAGTAAACTAAAAACTCTAATATCTAATAGCTATATAATATAATTATAATAAGGTTTATAAAACAAAAGCTATATCTTATTTAAAAAATAGCACTAAAAGAAGTCATCGTTTATATAAAAGTTATAGCTATTATATACTAATATATATTATATATTATTAAAGCAGCTATAAATATAAGGTATAAAAAGGTCTTTAAACTAAGTAATAGCAATTTTATTACTAGTTTACTTATTAAGAAAACAGTTAAATCGCCAGTCTTTAAATAAACCGCAATTTTTATCTAAAAACTACTAACTTTATATATAAACCCCCTTTCAAATTATTAGCAGTAGTATAGCCTTATTATTACTAGCAATAGCTTTAAATATAATAATCTATTTACTTTTATTAATATCTTTTTAAAAGTTTAATATATTATAACTTTAGTAATAACTTAGTAATCTTTGCTAATACTTTAGCTAATACCTATTTTATTAATATTAAAAAAGCGTTTTTGCAAAATATTAACTAGTTCTAAAGCTTTAAAGCGATTAAAAAAAAAGTTAATATTAACTATTATTATATTATTAACACGTATATAATCGATAGATTTAGATTACACACTCTTTACTATTTTGTTTTACTATAAAAAACGGTTATATTAGTCTAATCTAAGTATTTAAAAGCCTCCGGAAATAGACACTATAAGTTATACTATACCTTTAAATTTAATTATTAAAGGCATATAGCCTAATTATACCTAGCTTATAGCCCAATTTGCTAATCACTTTTTAAAATATAATAATATAATCTAAAGCTATTAATAAGTCTGCTTTTAGGTAGAAACGCTAGTAAAGCAGCGTTATATAAATAATTAGAAGACACCCTATTTAGTTATAGCTTTGCACTAGGGTATCCTAAGCTTAACTTTGCAAACTACAGCCGCAGTATATTATTAGTCTAATAATAAAAGCATACCAATAAAAAATAATTAATTATAAAGAGAATAAGGGTAAAAAAAGAGTCTAGGACTTAATTGCAGTCGCATTATTAAGTACGCGATAATTAGAGTGGTTAGGGTAGCCCGCGCGTTTTTAGTGGCCTGCGATACTATAGCCCGTAAGACCCTGGTTTTACTTATATAGAGATATTTAATAATATACATTAAAAGTGATTGTGCTACTAGTCCTTATTGCACGTTACCACTCTGTAAAACTGCCCTAAGGCCTTAGACCGGGGTTATGCAAAAGTAAATATGGTATAAGAGACTTTATTTAGGGTTTCAACTACCTAACCCGTGCTAAGTACCTGTCAACCAACGCCTGCTGAAAAAACCCGCAGGTACTTAAGACAGGGATTGGTAAGAACCCGTGGGTATTACTAAAAACCTAAAGCCTAAACTTAATATATAAATAATATTATACTTTATATACCTTTTATAATAAAATAAAATATAAAATAGTTATCTTTTAATTAATAACGCATCTTTTAATTAGATTAGCTACCTAATTAGATTAGCCACTTTTTAGACCTTTATATACGCGCTTAAAAATAATCTAATAATAACGCGTATAATTAATTTAAACTACTTAGAATTTAATTTGCTAGATATTTTTATACTATTTTAACAAGTTTGTATATTATAACTGGGTTTACCGCAAGCTTTATAGCGCTAGGCGCGTATCTCCTTCTTCCTTATATAATAACTATCCTAATAATATTTATAATTTTCTTACCTAACTATGTCCCTAAAAGCTTATAAATCTTTTGCATTATATAATAAAGGACTCCTATCTTATAATCAAGTTTTTTTATATTAATAACACTAGCTAAGCTTATAATTTGCTTTATAAAAGATTATAATACCTTTTTCTTAATAATGTTAAAACCTAATTATATTATATATAATTTAGTATATACCTTTAATAATAGATACTGAAAAGCTATTTTAACGCTATACGACTTTCGATTTAATATATTAAAATAAGAATCGGGCTTTAATTAGGTTAATTAGGATTATAGATTAGGTTAGATAGAAAAATTATAAAAATTGTTGAACTAGTTATTATATAAAAAGGAAAGAAATGTGTGCGCCTAGCGCTATAAGGCTTGCAACAACTTTAAACTTGTCAAAACGGTATAAAAATATTTAGCGAATTAGATTTTAGGTAGTTTAAATTAATTATATATATTATTATTAGATTATTTCTAGACGCGTGTATAAAGGTCTAGAAAGTAGCCTATTTAATTAGGTGGCCTGCTTATGTGGAGATACGTTATTAATATTTAATTAAATTTTTATTTTAATATTTTTAATAATTCGATTTTTAATTAAAACGCGTTTAGAGTTTTAATTACTTTTATATAAAGTTAAATATCTAGTTCTTTTTTATAAAGCGTTTTTTATAAAGTTTTAATAATTAGTTAGCTATATTTTTAATACTACTATATTTTAATAAAAACGATTAAGATATTAGATTAATAATATATTATATAATTAAATTTTTTTTAGATTTAGGTAATTTAAAGGTTAAAGAGGTAGTTTTATTCTTTAGTTTAAAACCATGTTTTTAATTAATAAGGGTCGTATAAAAGACATTATAAATCTTAGCAGCGCATTTAAAAGATAAATAAGGGTCGTTTTAGCAAGTCTAAAGGGCTAACTGCACGTCGGCTTTAGTTTATTTATTAACTATTATTATTAGTTAAAAAAAGGGGTTAGAAAATACCGCGTACAAAGGTTATAAAATGTGTCTAATTAGATTAGGTGTCTAATTAAAGTAGGAGATACGTTATATTATCTTATTTTATTTTATTTTAGTAAAGTAAAACTATTTATTACTTTAATATAAAAATATTAAATTACTAAACGATTAAAAAGTTAATATAATAAAAAATGGTTAAATAACTAATAAATAAGGCTTAAATTAAATTAAATACTTTAATTAGTATATAAAGTTTTATATAAAAGGGTATTACCGCCTTTTTATTTTTAATAATTATAAAAGCTATTATTTATATATATTTAAATTTTATTATAAAAAAAACAATATTATTACCCTCTATATACCCTTTTATTCTTTTTACCGGCTTTAACTATTAGATGTTAAATATTTTAGCCCTTTAAAATAGTTATATAATAAATAAATTAAAGGGTTTAATATAGGTATATATTACTTATATTGCAAAAGAGGATTTTTTAATCGCGTTTTTTTATATGTTTAATAAGGTAATAACTCTAAATAACATATAAAAAGGTTTTAAAAGAATAGGATTATTATTATATAACCTAGATTATATAATTAACTAGCTAGATTATTATCTAATTATACTTTAAGTTAAACCTTTATCCCTTTATTTACCTGCTAATTATTGTTTAACTATTTTAAATAATCTAACTAAAGCAAATTCTTTATTCTAACATTTTAAGCAAAAGATTATATAATATTAAAATAGCTTTTTTACTTTTATTATTAAAAGGTTAAGCTAGATTATATATAATATTATGTTATTAAAAATAAAGGTTATAAACCTTTAAAAAGTAAATTATAAGCTTAATAAACATTACTATATAAAAAGAACTCGATTATAAGATAAAGGATTACTTATTGTATAAAAGGTAAAAGATTTACAGGCTATAAAAAACGTTATTATATTTAAAAATTAGAAATCCCCTTAAGGTAGTTGTTATACGAGGAGGAAAAAGATGCGCGCCTAGCGTTATAAAGCTTATAATAAACCTAGTTATAATGCGTAAACCTGTTAAAATAATATAAAAACGTTTAGTAAATCTAATTCTAAATAGTTTATATTAATTATATAAAGGGTTGTTAAATTATTTTAAAATATGCGTATAAAGGTCTAGAAAGTGGCCTATTTAATTAGGTGGCCCGCTTATATAAGAGATGCGTTAAAATAATAAATAAATAAAATTAACACATCTTCAAATTAAATTAGTTAACCTTTAGTTTTATATTATTTTTAAAATCACTATATAAATTATTTAATAACTTTTTAATTAAAAATTATAAAAATAAAAGAAAAATATTATTAGATTTAAAATTAAATAATAAAAATTATTATATAAAATTTATTATTAAGTTATATTTAATTAGTTTATAAAGTTAATATATCTTTTACTTTAGTAGTGCGCTTAATCGAGTGACGCACTTTTTTAAACCTTTATATATATATTTTAAAATAATTTAATAATAATACGTATAATTAATTTAAACTATTTAATATTTAATTTACTAGATATTTTTATATTATTTTAACAAGTTTACATATTATAGCTAGGTTTACTATAAGCTTTATAGCGTTAGGCGCGTGTCTTTTTTTTTTTATATAACAACTATTTTAACAATTTTTACGATTTTTTTACTTAACTATGTTTTTAAAAGCTTATAAACCTTTTGCCTTTTATATAGTAAAAGGTCTTTTATTTTATAACCAATTTTTTTTTATATAGCAATATTAGCTAAGCTAGTAATTTATTTTATAAAAGGTTATAATCTCTTTTTTTAATAATGTAAGATAATATATAATATTAGTTAAATTATATATTATTTAGTTTATACTTTTAATAATAAATATTAAAGAGTTATTTTAGTATTATATGACCTTTAATTTAATATATTAAGATAGAAACCGGGCTTTAGTTAAGTTGATTAAAGTTATAAATCATTAGCAGGTAAATAAAGTTAAAAATAAAAGCTTAATTTAAAGGGTAATTAGATAACAATCTAATTAGTTAATAATATAATCTGGGTTATATAACTTTAATTTTACTTTTTTAAAACCTTTTTATATATTATTTAAAGTTATAGATTTAAAAAATATATATAAAAAATGCGCTAAGAAAATCTTTTTTTAATATAAATAATATATATTTATATTAAATATTTAATTTAGTTACTATATAATTATTTAAATGAACTAATATACTTAATATTTAAAAGCTAAAGCTTATAAAAAATAAAAAAG
>NPFG01000823.1:0-11870 GCA_002288965.1 Xylaria sp. MSU_SB201401
GTATTTATACTTTTAAATAATAATTTAATTTATAATTTATATATATTTTAAAATTATTTATAAACTATTAATTTAATTAATTAAATTAATTTTAAATAACTATAATGTATTTTTTATCTTTAGTTTAGCTATTTAATCTAATTAGCTACTTTTTAGGCCTTTACATATACGTCTAAAAATAATCTAATAATAATACGTATAATTAATTTAAACTATATAAAATCTAATTTGCTAGATATTTTTATATTATTTTAACAAGTTTGCATATTATAGTTAGGTTTACTACAAGCCTTATAGCGCTAAGCATATATCTCTTTCCTTTTTATATAACGATTATTTTAACGGTTTTTATAATTTTTTTATCTAATTATATCTTTAAAAGCTTATAAATCTTTTATATAAGGCTATATAATCTAAAATATATTATTAACTAGCTAGATTATTAACTAGTTACCTTTTAAGTCGAGCTTTTATCTTTAACTTTGCTTGCTAGCAATTTATAACTTTAACTAATTTAACTAAAGCTTAATCCTTATTCTAATATATTAAATCAAAGGTTATATAACGCTAAAATAGCTTTCTAATATTTATTATTAAAAGTATATACTAGATTATATATAGTATAGTTAGTATTATATATTGTCTCGTATTATTAAAGGGGAGGGGGTGTTATAACCTTTTATAAAGCGAATTATCAGCTTAGCTAGCGTCGCTATATAAAAAAAACTTAATTATAAGATAAGGGGTCCCTTATTATATGACGCGGGAGATTTATAAGCTTTTAGAGACATAGTTAGGCGGGAAAATTATAAAAATTATTAAAATAGTTATCATATAAAAAGGAAAAAGACGCGCGCCTAGCGTTATAAAGCTTATAGTAAACCCGGCTATATTATATAAACTTATTAAAATAGTATAAAAATATTTAGCAATTAAATTCTAAATAGTTTAAATTAATTATACGCGTTATTATTAGATTATTTTTAAACGCATATATAAAGGTCTAAAAAGTGGTTAATCTAATTAAATAGCTAAGTTAATTAAAAGATACGTTATATTTATAATAAATATAAAGGTTAAAACTAAAAGTTTAGGTTTTTTTAAAAAATAATAAAATATAATATAAAATAATAAAGAGTAATTTTATATTAATTTTACTACCGAGCTACTACCGGGCTACTACTAGGCCGCTACCGGTTATTATTAGCTTAAACATAAGGTTTAATATACTATTTAGCCCGCTATTAAACTATTTTACTTATTATATAAGTGCTAACGCTATTATAAAGAAGCTGGTAAACGTTACTTAATAGAGTAAGCTAACGGATTAAAAATAACTAGTAGCAGCCGTCAGATCTATTAAAAGCTTAGATCGTATATTTTCTTCTTTACACTGTACTCTATTGCTAAGAAAACTAAGACTTTGGGCCTGTGAGTACATTTATGCATCATCCATCCATCTCTAATCTAAGATCTGGTGATAGATCCCGATTCCTCGAAAGCTCTAGAGCGTCGTACTATTACCTAAGTAGGTACCTTAAAGAGTCAAAAACTCAAGCTTGAGTTCACCACAAGTTGTTTTAAGGGAACGGCGAGAACGAAGGGAACACAGACGCGCAGTCGTCACACCGGGAAGCATTATCTAGAGCAGTATCGTCTCGTCGGGTTTTACCGGCGACAAGGCCGGGTAGAAGGCAGAGCTTGAATGTAGGTTCAAGTTGACGCACACCCCCAAGTCTCATCATTCTATCTGTCTACAGCACACAGAATAGCCGCGTAAATAGATCGTGTCCCAACCATGTTGCTGGCTTATTCTACATATATGCGACTCAGATCGCTTCCCACTCTGACTGGATGCCTCCCGTGCAAGGAAGAAAACCTTACTACTGTAGTAGGTACAAGAGCTGCCATCTAGCTTGTGGAATTGATCATGTGGATACACTACAAGTCATCAATCATATGTAGTTGAATAGATTTAAGCCAGACCCTTAAGTCCGTCCAAGAGCCCGTGTACTTGTGAGGCGACGTAGACTATTCACTAACCACGACCATCGTGCCGTTGAGCATTATAGATTCTTGTTCCTACTGTAGAGCCAACAAACTTAATGAATCGCATTGGCTCTTCTCATAGACTTTGACGGCATGATCTTTATTATAGCACCAATTCGGCTACTGGTCGAATGTGACAAAGAAACAACTTCAAAATCGAAAATATTTAGTGTGGCCATAGCACGAAACCCATTTGACGTGTATTATATCTTAAGAACTATTTCATCCGACCTTGTTGTTGATAATTTGATGTACTTCAAGTAGGTATATTTAGATACATGGCCCTGGTCGAGGTGTAGATCATTGATTGGCCAAATCCTCCTTAACTTGCCTTTTTAGGTTCACTTCGGGACACCCCGCGTTATGACTCATAAATGACCACCCAAGTATAGAACAAACCGAAGGTCAATGTTTGGGAACGCCCAGCGTATACTATTTTGACGCGAGCCATCGAGATATGCAATGGGTTGCTTCCACCGCGTCACTGCGAGGTTTTCTTCTAGCAGACCCTAGTGCCATAGTGAGGTTTACAGCGAGATATCAATTACTATGATTGCGTTGCTCTTGACTTAGCTTTCCGCCCTGTTCTAGACGTAAAGTTCTTGTTTAGTGCTATCAGTTATGATTCACATCATAAGTTCAAGAATGAAGGAGACTATTTGTGAGGAGGAAACGGCTCGGGCAAAATTGCCATCATAGAAGCCATGGGGAGAGTTGATTCGTGGGCAATAGAATGCACCGGCTAAGCATACCCCTTTACGAATGACTTTCCACATGGTCAGTCCAGAGCGGCTCTGGCAAAATTTCGGGTTCAACTGCATCTGCCAATTGGCGGAAACCTCTCCAAAGTTCACGCGAAATCTGTGGGACAGATAAAACACCTTGGTCAAGACCAAGGCGGTGTCATTCTTGTGATACACACGTGCGTGATGAGTGTTGCGAGGGAGGCGAGTCAGCGAAAGGAAAATCAGAATTGCCATCCACTTCGATCGCATTAGTTGCGAAGATGATAATATCCTTCATCAGATGTCAGTAACTCATCACATAGGCAAATTGCCAGCGGTGTCGTTCATTCGAAGCGTACAGGTCGTGGCTGACCGTCCGCTTAGTTTTTAACACGCTGAATTTTCGAACACACAATATCTCTATCCCTACGCTCCGCTCAAAGCCTCATCAAGAATAAGGCGGACCGCTAGTCTGGCCAAGAACATCTCATTGATCTCGCACTTTCTTCAGGCTGATGTTATATCGTGAGCCTAGCAACATTCAGCCGTATCTGAGCCTGTTCAGACATGCTTAGCCTCACCGCCAGATCGAAATGCTAAGCTGAGAGTGACGCGTGTGGACAACCCGAGGCTCGAAAGCGTCAAGCGATGGTGAGCATACATCTCTATCAGCTGGCCGACCGACTAACTGCCACCAAAACGGTATGTAATATAGTTGACCCCTGTTTACATACAGCACACGTTAGGAGCAGAAATGTGCCACGGGCAACAGCATCCCCCCTAGATAACACCTGGCTGTCGTGCTCCAACGCTAAGGTGGTCTCACCCAAAAGTTTAATACTGGACGTCCTCTCAACTCCTGATTTTTACGCTCTACTTCCGAGAAGCAACACCGGGTTGTGTATGGACGCATCGTCCATTCAGAGTTTTCACAACCTCCGACTGTCAACAAATCCGACGTCGGCTATCAGACACGATGTTGTCAAATAACTTCGCTCGACTCGATGCATAGAGGCTACCCTCGGCTGACTTTCTCAGACATGCACTAGATTGAATAATATATCAAACTCAGCACCAAGGATCAAATAGCCGCTCTCAATCACCTGTAATTCCAACAAGGAAACGCCTACCGATAGCAATAGATCGAAAAGCCTTGACGATGACCTGTCTGCCCGGGCCCGTATAATTGCCGATGTCATCATTACTTCAACCGTACATCCTAAGAATTTGTGTAATGTACCTCATTTCCAACACTTCGGCAGCCTGGAGAGGTGTATGTCCCGACCAGCTCGGAAGTTTGGTATTGGCTCCATGGGCCAGCAGGAAGCTTACAGTGACAGGGTTTCCCGCGGCCACGGCGTAATGAAGAGGGGTGCCCGTGTCCACCGTCCGTCTTCGTCTCGTATCATCGCGCGGCCGGGCTTTGGGATCTGGTTCCATCTCGTTCACATCGGCACCGTTGTCGAGCAGTATCTTCATAACCCCTATCCTATCCGCATCATCACGGTTGGGATACGCCTCTTTTATTGCCTTACTCGAAGCACTAGCAGTAGAGTGCAATAACATTGGGGTTTTCGGGTCCGCACCGAAATCTATGAGAAGCTGGACGACTTCTGGCGAATGCAGTCGGACCGCGACCATGATGGGTGTAAAACCATACTCCGAAAGGTTTGGATCCGCACCGTGCTCCAACAACCAACGGCATAGCGGCGGGTCTCCGAGCGCTGCACTGAAGGATTGTGAGTCGCGAAGGAACCGTTGGAGCTAAGATGGCCAGGGCTTACCGCAGAGGAGTCCAAAAATGCCAATCGCCGGAAGCGCTAATGTAGCTGCGATTCACATCCCAACCATGGCTCCGAAGGATCTCGCATTGCTCGATAGATCCCGAGTTAATGACAGCACAGATGAGGGCATCGTCGATAACGGCCCCTTGGTCAATGAAGAAACGGGTGACGTCGGCATGCCCATGGCTGGCGGCACCACGTATGGACCGGTCGAGGATGGTGCTGGCGCCCGGTGCGGCTCTCTCGTGGAGAGGCACGGTTGGGTCGTGGCTCAGTAGCAGGCTTGGCAAGATGCTCTCCACGGCGTCAAGATTGCCGACGGCGGCAGCTTCTTCCATAGCGTGAAGCCTTTTGACATCAGACACGATGGCCGGAAAAATAACAGTCACGTATCGTCAGAGTGGGTAGACGGAAGAATTCGCGCAACAACGATCAGGAGGGCAGGCGAGCAGGCAGGCAGGTAGGCAGAGAGGTAGACACAGAGGTAGACAGACACACACGGAGCATGGCAAGAGACATTGTTTGGCAGTCAGCAGGCAGAGACTATGGCGCATTCCGCCTCGATTGCACTGAAGGGAAGGGCTCTGCATAGTAAATATGGCGGGAGTGGAGATGGACAGGGCAGCAGCCCAGCGCTACGTCGACCGGGCAGAGGGCGCCGTCACACAATGTAACGTGGGCGCTGACAGCCAAACCTCCCCTGATTCGAAACAGAGGAAACTGGACATCGCCATGCACGGAACTTTACCAACACTAACCGTGAGCCAATGTGCGCACCTCCACGTAAGCCGAGGAAGGGGGGAGTTGATCTCGGATATACCGAGCCTGTGGCTACTCTACTGTATAGTCCTAGATGACCTGTCCGGGATGCAGGCATTATACCACCTACCTACAGTATTACCTAGCAAGCCATGCTGCCAATCCCATCAAGCGAAGGGTGCCGGGGACAGGTCGGTCAGAGACGGTCCTGATAATAGGTAGGTGGTTAATGACGTGGTTACGTGATATTGCAAAATGACTATCTATAACACCCAAGAGCACAAGAGCACAAGAGCACAAGAGCACGCAACGTAGGGTTACAGACAAGGATTCACTTTAACAGTTTTGAGTTACACAACCATAGCAGCACCGGCGCATTTTGGGGCACTTATCTTCTCTCTTATTTATCTAGATGCTACCTACTCGGAGACAACAAGGAATTTTCAGAAATCGCCAACGGATGAACCGGCAAGAACTTTTTGCTGTAGGCTCTAGGCTACTAGGGTACCTACTGGGAGGTATCTATTGCCCAGGTTAATTACTTATATAGGTAGATAGGAAATGTACACCGGTATTTCTATTTAGCTAGAGGTACAGTACATAGAGCATATGTATCCCCTCCCTGCGGCGTCAATGAGGAACCATGTGGTTGGCTTAAGCGGCTAAGACACCCCGGCATAGGCCTGGTGGTGCCTAGTTGTAAAGCTGAGTACCTAATGTAGTACCGTTAGGAGAAGTATCTACCTGTACGTTTATCAATCACCTGTGCCTCGGACCCCTCACTTTCCGCCCCCACCACTAACGTACTGTTACCTCCCCACTTGAACTTCCTACCTAGCTTCAGGTAGATGGCTTAGTAGGTTACTACATCTATAGAGCACACGCGTACGCATATGTTTTCTAGGTAGTTAGGCGTTATACAGTAGTTAGTCTGTCTCTGCGCAGCTATGCGGAGGGAGGACAAAAACCCTAAAGGCAGATATGTAACAATTCTACTTACTTACATGCGCTTTCTATTGACATACCTACATAGGTACTTACATAACTACCCTAAGTACATATTGCTTACATAAGCAGACGCTCTTAAGGCCGTTAATCACCTACCTACCTACCTACCTACCTAGGTACCTATGTAACAATATTAAAATCGGCATCTTAATTCTTACATTCTCACCTAATAGCGTGGAAAAAGAAAGCGCTTATCTGGACCACCAAGTTGTTGTCATCGTCAGATGCATGAATTCCGTTGGTGACCTAGCCTCGGTAGCTTATTGCCCCTCATAGGCGGAGCTTCCGGGTACGATCCATTCCATATCCCCCAGTCCGATTCGAGTAGGTGAATGGTACTGTACCTATGTAGGCTCTTTGGTAGTTTGTGATGGACATGCACCATGAGGCTCCGCCAATCAAATAAGAAGAAACAGTTTCGGTTGCCAGACTATGGCCTGGATCTGGAAACTTCTGACGCTGAGGACGATTCTTTGCTTAGGGCGGATTCCTCTGGAGACGAGTTCGTCGCTAAGGTCACTGACGAAGGCGCAGTGGACGAAGTACAGAGCGATGAGGATCATAGTGACCACGGTGATAATGAGAAGGGTAATGATGAGTCCGACGAGCCAACACGCCATCGCGCTTCAGCACCAAACGTAGCAAAGACTACAAAAGCAAAGGCAAAGGCAGATGCAAAGACCTCTGCCCCCCTCAAGCAGGACGGCCCGTTCGATGAAGGACAAGTCTTCTCTGAAGTACCGCCGTACCCGTCAGATCCAGGCCAGAGATGGACGAGGACGTACGTGGGGCCGATCAAGAGATGGACACGATTCTACGAATTGGTTGATTGGTGGTTTGGCGACAAGCCGGACCGTAGATCTATCCTCGACGGCTACCTAAAGCTCTGGTGGCATCACGAGCTTATACCGCCCAAGCTGACCACCGCGTCTCATTTTATAACAGCCCAGAGAGGGTGGATGTCCGAGGGCTTTACCGACGACCAGAGATCTAAATTCCGCCAACTGTATACTAACCGTTTAATCCACCAATTTAGACAACAGAGTTGTATTCGTCTCGACAAGGCTGAAGCATTTCAACAGTTTATCCCACAAGCCCAAGGAGAATTGGAGGTGCTCTTAGGCCCTGTATCACATCAAAAACCATACCCTATCCAGTATGGAGATAGCCTCTCCTTCTCAGACAGTGGGCAGCCTATCCGTGACATTGAGGGTGGAGAGATAGTGACAGGCGGTTGGCTGCTCGATATTGGAGGCATTACGGTCTCCATGGCATGGGCACCCACGCAAGGGCAAGTCGGCCAGCTCTTAGCGATCGCCGTTATCCCCTTTTGCGATCAAGCATATTACAAAAATCTCAAAGATGCTCCTAAAGAGTCGGAACAGAAAGAAGGTACAGTTCAAATCCTAAGGTTCGAAGTATCTCGAGATCGTCGAGGCATTCTTCGGCCCTCACAACGCGCGCCACAACTGGCTCAAGCATTGTGTTTCTCGTGGGGCAGAGTGTCTAGAATACAATGGTGTCCTGTGCAGCTTGCAGCAGAAGATCCCACTCGCCTGTTAGGTGTACTTTGCGTCGACGGTAAACTCCGGATAATAGGTATCAAGAACGTCTCAGAAAAGGATACCGATGAGATATTCGGTAAGCCACATCATCGCGAAATCTGTTCGATCATGTGCTGACACTTTATAGAGGAAGTGGGAGAGGCCATGATCACTCTCGAGCCGCCCAAGGAGTGTACGATTGAGATTACATGTTTCACATGGATCAACATGAATCGAGTGGCAGCTGGTCTCTCTGACGGGTCTGTAATGGTGTGGTCACTGTCACCTCTTCGGATCCTTCAACGACATCCTGTTCATTCCACTGCTATCATTGACATCGTCTCCGGCTACCCCTCTGATCCATTCCTTGTGTCGACTGTACCCATCGGAGGTGTCTTGACCATAACAGACCTCAGTCGCCCAAGCGCAGAAACAACATATCACCCAAACATGATGGTTTCTCTTCAGCCGAACCTTCTCACATGGAGTCCTCATCTCAGAGGTTATGCCTCGATCTGGCCATCAGCTTTTGCTGGGAATCCAAACTTGACGTTCTTACCTATCAGAGGATTTCCTGTATGTCGTCACCTTATTACGGTTAACGGCCAACCCACCTGTATTTCCATAGGTGCTTGTCACCCATTTCTTATCGCTGGCAGTACGGATGGTAGCGTATGGGTGTTCAACATCCTACGTAAACTCTCGAGTCACAGAGAGAAGACACTCAAATTGAAATTATTCCAGCATGAATACTACGCGCCCCCCGTCTCTAACGCCAATCACGAAGGCGAAGAAGCAAAGCCACGGGGTGTTTGCCGCATCCTCCATGGATTCCTGACCGAGCCCAATTCACATCCAACTGGCGTGAAGATGGCCGAGACGCAAAGGCTAAATCGCGAGAAAGGCGCGAAAGGGAAGGGGAAGGGGAAGGCGATAGGTGAATCTGCAAAACCGCAGGCTAAGACCCCGAGACAGCCAGAGGGCGAGGTCGATGAAGAAGCGGCGATGACCTCTGGGCCCGGCCCAATTGTGCTGTATGAGCCGCAGACGCGCGTAACAGCCGTTGCATGGAACCCGAATGTCGAGTTCAGTTGGTGGGCGGCGGCGGCTATGGGATCCGGACTGCTGAGAGTCATGGATGTCGGCGCTGAACCACAGGCAAAGAGAAAGAAGAAAGATGATGAGGAGTCTCAGGTGGATGAAGAGGGGGAGCGTGACGACGGCATGGATTCAATGGACGAAGACGAGTTAGGTGAAGAGGACGGAGATGTGGAGATGGCCTCTGACGAAGACTTGGGAACTTGAATCAAAGCGAGGCGATGACCCATGTTGGTTGTACACGCGGAGCTTACTGGCTTTCATATTAACGACAATATGAATAATTGAAACTCTCTAATTAGTTACCATGTTTCTTGTTGGGCCAACGGAGGAGAAGCGGTCACTGCGTGCTCGTAGATGGTTCGTTCATTGGTGTTTGTATTCCAATTCAAAACGTAGACTCCACCTCGTGTACGTGAAGTCATTATTCCAAGTCCATAACACTTGTATATCAAGGTAGTGTATACTATAAGTTTATTTATTTATGTCGGCTTCCTCGTATGGCGTAGTAATAGGAAGTAGAACATAGCAGCAACCAATTGAATCATACGTTCCCAAGATCCCCATTTTATGCACTTCTCAAACATACATCATAGTCTCGCTGCTCTATCAAGTGGTAAAGTTGTATTTGGTTCTATTAGCCGCTTCTCCTTATACTATGCGCCGGCTCCATTTCGAGCCTGTAGGTTTATACTCTTTTAGGTACTTTGTGAAGCACCGAAGCTGTTACTTTATAATGAGCACTGAGCCCCTAGGGTAGTATGATGATAATCAAAAGCTTTAGCCATGCCCTTAAGATGGGACGCCGCAGCGAGCACAATAAGGACATGGAAGAGCTGGTGGGAGTGGCCCCAGATGTCGAAAGTTCCCGGTGATGTTCGCTCAGGCCAACGAACCTAAAACGCTCGTCAGATTCTTTACTAAGTTTCGATTCAATGTTCGTAGAATGTTTTTTTTAACTTACGGCATATAGAAAGGCTCCTAAAATGTAGAGTGCGCCCTGAAATAGGACCCAGTTCAGTCCCATCCGTTCATTGAGGGAGTGATACCCGTAAATTTCGAGACCGTGACAGACGGGAATAACCCCTGAGGCTCCAAGACCAACGAAAATGGCAGCTCGATAAACTAGAAAAAAAAAAAAAAAAGGGTGTCAGTTAATGTGGTAGTGGTGCCTTGGGAGTCTCGAGGGATTCCACGAGAAAATCCAAGTCTAAGGACAAGATTTATTGAAATCTCTAAGTCCTTCTATGAATATAAATAGTATCGAGGTTTTATGGATTACTTACTGGGCGCCAACTAGGTGTTCGGAAGCGCTCGACCCAGGAAACGATACTACAGGCAAGACCAAGGAGGAAGATCTAGAAACCAAAGGATCGACATCAGCAACTTACTATAGTATCGCCCACGTGCGAAGCCAGTTGTGAGATATGAAGCTCTCCTATCGTGATAGTAGAAGAGACTTACCGCGTATAAATACAGACTTAGCAGCACGGGCTTACAGAAGAGTCCATAGTAGAGCGCCGGGACATAACTACCGACGATCAGGCAGACGATACCTGAGTAGTCGAGCTTGTTTCCCCACTTGGCTACTCTCTCAGAATGATTGGAGAAAGTATGGTACGTAGCGCTCATCCCGAGACACAGCGCTGCGCCGCTTAGGAAGCAGGCGAAGACGACCTCGTCGGTCCGGCTAGCGCTCGGGTACCGTGGAGCGATCTCCTTGTAAAGATACAGCACCGCAAGGGGCACGAGGATGAGCGAGCCTATAGCACTGATAACACTCTGATATTAGAATTTACTAGAGAGAGCGAGGAACTCGACCCATGCTTTACGAGGAGGCGTAGAGAGTGAGACCCGAAATAGTCGCAAAGGGCGGTCTCGGAAATTATACTCGGGGGGAACTGACTGAGTCCATATATTCACGCTCTCGTTATGCACACTGAAGGTACTCAAGAAAGACGCCGCATAGCTGTTGCTTCCCGGGCGGTAGCCCGATAGTATGAAGGCATTGTCGCGACGCCAGTACGGGAGCTCGTCCCAGAGAAGCAGCATTGCTGACGATAACTTTTGCTCGGCTACTGTGGCGGCGTCTGCTAGTGCCGAAACGGCGGATGAGGAGCGCCGTCGCCGCTGGCGCAGGTCGGATGCGACCATGCTGAGATGGAAGTTATGATATTCAGGATATAAGATGCGTCAACTTCGTGCTCAAGTCAGAATTGCGTTGGACGTAGCCATGTAGACTAGGAATAGTATGACAAGTCGAAATCACGTATGCGACGTGAGTGAATACCTACTTAGTAACCTTATGATATATATACTTGCTAAATGTTCTCAGATCAGACCGCCTACTTGAGTGCCCGGGTAACGGATGGGGACCTACCAGGTAGGTACAGTAGGAGGTTAAAAGAAACGGTACAATTTTGAAAATTATCAAATTAACACGCCTACTGCCGAAGGCCCTCACAGAACATAAAAAGATATAGCTTAATAATATATATATAAAGGTAGAGATTTGTCTATTATATCTAGAAATCAAATAGAATAATCTATCATCTTATTTTATCTGCTTAAATTATAACTAGTATAAAATATATAGTTTTAAAAATTTTAATTTATATTAACTTAAATTAACTATTTTATTATATCTAGCTTTTATTTTGAATTTATATTTATATTTTTAATATTGTCTATTATATTTTATCTATTAAATTTTTTTATAAATTTATTATTCTCTTGATTGTTAAGTAGTTTGTGATTGAAATATAACGTATTCCACCCCTGACTGGGCCACCCACCTGACTGGGCCACCTAATTTTCGGATTTCTACAACACCAAATCACTACAACACCAAAATTACGGTCAAATCAATTAAACAGGTCAATTGCTATAGGCATTTCCTCCTA
>NPFG01000824.1:0-11788 GCA_002288965.1 Xylaria sp. MSU_SB201401
ATCTGGCAATAATATTGCAATCCTTGATTTTTTCTCTATAGCATTACCTAGTTTAAAACCTATAAGATATTTAGTTGTTTTTCTATAATATGTTTTAGCCACTAACAGACTTACTAGTAATTTATATGGGCCAATGTTATAATCTTAACACTAGTGTTTTTCTCCCCCTTATAATAGTCTTAGAACCTTATTGATTTTTTTATGTATTATTGACGTCTATTGCAATATAGTTATGCTGTCTGCTTATTTTTAACTATTTTATTTAGCTACTTATTAAGCCTTGAAGTTGGTGAGTTTTGGTGAGAAAAGTGATCAATTAGGTGGGGTGATCTATTGGGTGTGCTAAGATTCTAAGACTTTGTGTCCCATCGTTATGGCCTTCTATGACCCATGATTTCAAATAACTTCCGGAATCACATGCAGTCTTGTTAATATTAGAAACCACGCCGCCAAGTCATTATATGAGGCCGAACAATGGGATGTAGTTTTTCTCGATGATTGAGATTTTGGTCAATCCAAGTTCATATCGGGTTTCATCGGCTTACCAGTCCATAACCTCGGCCATGCTTAACATAACAGTTGATAGATGACAGAGTTTTATTCCACCAATTGAGAAGCAGTAGGTGCATTTTCTCCAATATAATTATAGAAGGTTTCCTTGTGTAGTATGGGGAAACTTATCATTATCCGCACCAGTGAGTTGCCAGAGTACCCCATATACCCCCCACCTCCCACATACACATGGCTAAATGCGGACCAAGATGATACGGTCTGCGCGGAGCAAGACTCGCTTGTTGTGACATTGTTATCGCTTGACGGTAGATCGCTACAGGTAATGTAGCAAAGAGACCGAGGGTATCTGCTCGAAAGAGGGGTGACGAAGTAATTGGCGGGTCGGTTTAGTTAACGTGTCACTTGAAACTTGAAACTTATAAGCAAGGTATGCTTCCAAACCATTTAAAATCTATTAAGCAGTTACATCCGACAATTGCCCTGTTCATGCTAAAGATTTGTCATTATTAGGGTCGTGAACATGCTATTTAGTCTCCATCAACTCTCCTCGGCGGTCACCCTTGGGATCGCAGCACTCTCTAGCATCGGCGCTATCCGGACGGATGCTGCTGCAGCTGATGTCGGCCCAGGGTCTACTGCACCGGTCCGTCCATTTTCCCTTGACCAGGTACGATTAGGAAATGGACTGTTGCAAGAAAAGCGAGATAGAATCAAAGCATTCCTACGCTCGTACGATGAGAGGAAGTTCCTAGTTCTTTTCAACAACCAGGCTGGGAGGCCGAATCCCAGCGGCGTCACTCCGCCTGGAGGATGGGAAGATGGAGGGCTTTTAAGTGGCCACTGGACAGGCCACTTCATGACGGCTCTTTCCCAGGCCTATGCCGACCAGGGCGAGCAGATTTTCAAGACGAAGCTTGACTGGATGATTAATGAACTGTCTGCATGCCAGGATAAGATCACCACTCGTATGAACGGCACGGGCGGGACTGGCGACGCTAGCTGGATCCCCACGTTCCCCGGTTACCTTGGTGCGCTGCCAGAAGATACTGTACTCCGCCTTGGGCCCCCGCGATGGGCAGTTTACGGAAGCAATCTTGAGACCAACACATGGGCAGCCTGGTATACGCAGCACAAGATCATCCGCGGATTCTTAGACGCGTACTATAATGCCAACAGCTCACAAGCCCTCGAGATTGTCACCAAGATGGCTGACTGGGCTTACCTCGCATTAACTATTGGTGATAAGAACCATCCTCAATATTCAGGAAATTTGACCAGGGATGACCTTAACTACATGTGGGACCTATATATTGGCGGAGAATACGGCGGAGCCAATGAGGTGTTTCCAGAGATATATCAACTGACCGGTAACCCAAACCACTTGCAAATCGCTAAAGCTTTTGATAACAGGGAATCTCTTTTCGGCAATGCCATAAATAACACGGACATACTTGTTGTTACTAAGGACAAGATACCGGGTCGACGCCGCCCAGCACGCTTACACGCCAACCAACACGTGCCACAGTTTATCGGCTACCTAAGAATTTATGAGCACGGGGGCGAGCAAGAGTACTTTACTGCAGCAAAGAACTTCTACGAATGGGTAGTTCCGCACCGATATTTCGCAACCGGCGGCGTTGGGGGCAGCTATCCTGGCACTGACACCAACGGCGAACTGTTCCAGAACCGGAATAATGTTGCCAGGGCGATGAACGGTACCGGTGCTGAGACATGTACGGCATATAATATGCTCAAACTGGCGCGCAACCTGTTCCTACACAACCATAATGCAACGTACATGGACAACTATGAGCGTGGCCTATTTAACCAAATTGCCGGCTCACGCGCGGACACAAGCAGTACTCGCGACCCGCAGCTCACTTACTTCCAATCTCTCACTCCGGGCATTCCTCGCGACTTTGGTAACACGGGGACCTGTTGCGGCGGAACCGGAATGGAGAGCCATACCAAGTATCAGGAGACTGTCTACTTGCGCTCGGCAGACGAGTCGACACTCTGGGTCAACTTATACATCCAGTCGACTCTTTCTTGGGCTGAAAAAGGGTTCGAAGTAAAGCAAGAAACAAATTTCCCTCGTGGAGACACGGTCAAGTTCACCATCAGCGGGCAGGGTCCATTGGACTTGAAACTGCGTGTGCCCGCGTGGGTGCGCAAGGGCTTCACAGTGACCATTAATGGCCAGACTCAGACTAACCTGAAGGCACAGCCCGGCACGTACCTAACTCTAAGTCGGACTTGGAAGACAGGCGACGTAGTTGAAGTGGTTATGCCATTTAGCATCCGCATAGAGCGCGCGTTAGACCGGCCAGACACTCAGGCTATCATGTGGGGACCACTGTTGCTGCAGATTGTAGGAGCAACGACTAGTGCCAACAACGGCTACTTGGGGTTATCGTTCTATCAATACCTCAAACGAGATGGGGACTACTCTGTGGCCGCCATCAAACGCACGGGAACATCAGCGGCTGGAGACCCAACATTCCGGATTGTCAATAGCACGAAGACTGTGCGCCCGTACTACATCGGCGATTCTCAGGCGGTATCCTCGTACTTCCAACGCGTTGAGCCAACAGTCATATTCGGTACCGTCAATACGGGGGTGGCCAATCGTAAACGAAACGATGGTTTACCGAATTACGACGTGCCAGTCTCAGGTGTCACCTCGCCGGGCACGGACGGGCTAACGTTCCTGGACATACTCTGGGACCAGGCACCTTTTACGACGCATGAGTCATTCGTCGCAGCTGTTACCTCCACGGCTGACGCATTTGTAAAGGCAGGCGTCTATAGTACTGCAGAACGCAACACGATTGTGACAAAGGCTAGCCAAGCTGAGCAGGAACTGGAACCCTAGTAGCAAAGACCTTAGGATAAGCAGCTCATCATCATGAAAATTCTCCAGAATATATGGATTTCTCTATTTTCGAGTACATCTAACTTGATGGGTGCTTCACAGCGTATCAGAAAGGACCGAGGCAACCCGTTTGAAGTATTCAAGGACAAGCGCAATTACAGTATAGCCGACTGTTTAGCCAATGTTAGATATAATATTGATATCCGCATAAATCGCGCTCAGCCCAACCTCGCCCGAAACGGTTTGTATCCTGCTTAATATCGAGTCAATTCGATAATTAGTGTTTGATCAGAGTGATATCATAACCCCCCCCCCCCAACACGTAACTAAGCTTCGCATAGCAAGTGACGGGCGTCTCCTGTATTAAATTAACTTCGGAAGAATCGTCAAACACACAACTTCAGTGGCTATGGACGATTGCTGCATGGTATCAGACGCAAATGGCGCGTCTCAACCCGTAAGTCACCCTGACAGCCCGCATAATGCGAATGAATGGACTATAAGTGCCTATTACCGTCCCGTAGGTGCTTATTTAGTTTACTCATCATAAGACATAAACTTCAGTCCTCGATTCCAGCGTAGTGGTGCACCGCTATCCGTACGACCTTGAGTTATTCGTAGTGATTATTGAAGTACTCTGCACCCTGGCGAGTAATCCTTCATTCGAGTGCTAAGGAGAGCAGCTGAAAGGAGGTCGTAATAGCGATATCGCACTCACCTAGGGCTACATAATTTCCAACATACGTATCAATGAAGGCTTCCGCCGTGTAGGCATCGAACCTTATAACTTCAAGGTGGAACTTTTAGCTTCTCGGGTATGATGCTCTACTATGTATTCATCACTTTAGGTCTAACATGTAGTCGCGCTCACTGGGTTACCCTTAGAACAAAGCTTAAAACGGCAACAACTCAGAAGTGTCAAGAGAGAGAAGAAAGAGGGTCTTCCCAACTTCAATCGCCTGATTAGGTGATCATTTTGTGCAGCAGAAGGCCTGTACTCAGAATCGATGGAACTTCAGGGGAGACCTAATTCGCATACAAAACTATTCAAAGCTGTCATAGCATTAAAACAGCTGGCTACGTTAGGAGCTGCTCTCAGCCTTTACACGAAATATGCCTTCAAATGTGGTCAATACCTTGCATTCCTATTCAGATATCATAGTCCCACCGAATTACCTAGCATACAGTTCACGACCTAAAGGGGACGCGCCTCCAGGCGTAGAATTTGATAAGGCCTTCGGTTGATTTCTGTTTTTCACTATGGAGTAATGAGCTAAACCGCAGTGCTGTGAGGCGAAAGGAAGAATGAACGTCACCCCTATTGAGTACGTAACATGTTATTTAATAACTATGCTCAAACTTGACAATGTTCTCATTGTAGCAACCGCCAACGGATTCAAGGTTCCGGTCTGTATCTCGGTGACCCCGCTCCGAGGGGAAGCGGTACATAGTGGATTTGAAAAAGAGAATGTGATGAATCCTAGCCCTGCAAGTATTCATTCGTCCCCGTCTCCCCATCCGAGCTAGCCTAGTAAACAACGGTGGGACTACTCTACATTCCCCCTTGCTACAATACCCATGTGAGATTGTAGTGTATTTTAAATTGATTGCTACACTACCCTCACGCCATTTCGGAATTCATTCCACGTGAACTGTTCCCGGTATAGGCACCACCCAAGTTCGTTCGTCGGGGTATGACTAATCTTTCCAGGTTCGCCAGATGAACCTCATTGGGTACTGTTCGGGCTCCGGTATCCGACGTGCGAGATGCCGCAATATTTGTTTGGCTTACTTTGGGGGCTAAGTTCATTTGTCACCAATCAGTCATTTTGACAGCGTGATACGTACGCCTTTGTGTACTTAATTCCCCCCATTACGAGTACGAGACGAGGAATTTTAAGTGTCGAAAGTCCAGAGAATCAGAGCCCACAAACCACACATCATGGACCGAAGCACAGGTCGGAGCACTACTTAATTAATAAGCGAGGAAGCACGCCGCGACAAATGAGGAAGTTGACATGCCCGGCAGTCAGCCGGTGCGGCGGCAATGTGTGTTCCATGCAGGGTCCACCCTCTCAACTAGGTGCGCCGGCGCAGACCTTGCTTGTGTAATGCTCTAACGCTTTTACGGAACTCATCAAGTTACTGAGGTCGCTTACACTTGGATTGGATTATTGAATTGTATTGTCTATGTGGATTGTCTAGTGTTCTGCTTTGAAGCCAAGATGCGTCTATGTGTAGAGGGCCAGGCCATCTAACGCTTAGTCATAGTATCATGAAGGAAACGCTCCTTCCAGAGATCCATATCCCAGCTCTGTTCGCTCATCACGTTGGAGTCGAACTGAGACCTGTCTAGGTAGATGCCACTACTGGAGGATGACCCCTGCGCTACAGATGCGCTCGTAGGGTCAGTAAGTGGGGTGGATACACCATAAGACATCAATTCACCTTCACCGAGTGGCCGCCGGTGCTCCTTATCCGAGGCCGATGATATTGATGATGCCAGCGAAAATCCGCGGCTGGGCGGCAGACGACCAAAGGTCTCATCGCCGGTTGACATCGCAACCGTTGATGTAGCATGACTGGGTGGTCGAGAGGTTGGGGGATTGATGAAAGCAGTAGGTATAGGCTGCATTTGATTATCAGACATGTCGAGAGACCTCTGTGGCGCCCCCCCTACAGTCTCAAGAACCTGGAGGAGCCAGTTTATACCTACCCCGAGTCGGCTGAGGTAGGTTTGCGGCAAATCGGGATGCTGCAGCAGTTTCACAGATCGGTTGATGTACCGAAAAAGCTCGATATCTTCGCTGCTCGACTCATCCGGTGTCCGTCCCCGGCCCAGGGTTTGCAGATGGTATCGCACCAGTTCGGTAAATGAAGCAATGGGGTAATTTTGGAATATACGCGCCAAGGACGCTAGCCCAGGTGTAGTGACAGGCATGTTGACGATGCTGGCAATCACCCGCAAGGATGCCCGTGAATGATCGAGCATTTGTTGCCGCACATGGCTTCTCCAGTCGCACCGCATTATCAAGACTTGAGTGATATGATAGCAATAGTTGAGCTCAAGGCGCCGCGGTTCTAGTTTCAGCTCGAAGCCTGCGTCGCCTGGCTCCAACAGGTCGCCGTAGCGTTGAGCCCAGGACAGTGCCAAATTGCTCATTGCCGAAGCTCGCTGCGCACGGACTCTTGCGCCCGCATGTGAAACTCGTGATGAGTAGAGATTTAAGTAAATCTCTTCCCATATGCGCATCATGTCATCAAATGCACAGTTTAATCGCGTGCTAGGGGATTCGTTCTCCTGAACAGTCTCGGGTTCTATTTCAGAGTCAAAGAGGTATAGGTCGCACGGTTGCCCAATCAGAAATGTGCGATATTTATCCACGGCATACAGGACACGGAAGAGACGTTCTCTGTCGCCTTTATCAAGCCCTTGGACGCCGCTTCCGTTTGCTGTGGACCTATGCAGTCCCATAATCCGGGCGAGGTGACACGCAGTTTGAGAAGCTTTCTCAAATACAGCACTCTTATAAAACTCTTTACCTACAAGAGCCTATTGCCAGAAAGAGCAGAGAATTAGTTACTAAACGCGCAAACGATGGACTCATACGAGATGACAGAAGCAGATGGGCAAAGCATACCAAGGTTAACAGTGCTTGAATATTAACCATCGAAGGGCGCGTGAAAGAATCGAGGTTGGCAATGGCGCGGTCGCAGTTGCGAAGAAAAGAAGACATAAGCTCATGGTGCATGCTCTTGGATTGGGACTTGGAGACACTAGTGACTTGCGATTCTAGTCCCAGGCCCAATAACACAATATTCGTAAAGACGAGAGCCCATGGACTATCGTCAACTGGCTGCTCTGCAGCATAATGCGTATCGACAGCTCGGCGAAGCTCAACTTCGTCGAATATAGGGAATGAGGAGTTAAAACTGCAAAGAAAACTATCGAGGAATAGATCTACCATCAAACGAGGCGGTGTAGAGACAGGGCGACTGTCGTCAATAACGCCCGGATCTGGACAAGGTATCTCAAATGGGAAAGAGCTCCGCAAGTGCTGCAGCGCGGCTTGAACGCCGCCATCTACAAGCCCGGGGAGGTTGTCTTTGCGGTTAAGTTGGCTAATCATAGCAGAAACCTGGCCCGCGACTCCTTGGATCAAAGACATGGACGATGGCGAGTCGATTGTGCGCTCTCCACTGTGATCACGGTCACGAGTTAGGCTGTCTTGTAATGGATGATCGTCGTCGTGGAAATAGCCTTCATTATCAGGGAAGTCTAATACAGCATTATTGCCACTTGGGAGTGTGAAATGACAACTAGCCTGGAGATCTCGCCGTAGAGTGGCTAGAGCAGCCGAAGCCGAAGGGGAAGTACTGGCAGTCGTAATAGCAGAGGTCATATCCATGTTCATACTGCTATGACTGCTGCTACCTGTAGTGACACAATGCAATCCGCACCCTCCAGGGCCATGAGTATTCCCATGGCAGCAAGGTCGAGAGACAATATCCCGCGTCAAGCTGGCCAACTGATTCAGCGTCTGATGAACCTCATCGAGGCGATCCATAACGGTAGAGAAGTCATCCCTAAGCTGCTTGGTGTGATTCACGCGCCTAAACGTGCTTGACCAGCTGCAAAAGGCGCCGCCTTTTCGACAGTTGGAGCACTCGGGTTGTTGCCGGTCACATCGCACTTTTCTCGACCTGCACTGGTCACAGGCTGCTGGGGGGTTATCCTCGTTGCGGGACCTTTGTCGCTTGCCCGTATCTCGGCCACGAGTGCCGGCTGCGCCTGTATCGCCATGGGAATTGCTCTTATTGCTACTGGCGTCACTGTTATTATTGAAATCGGCGGAGTTGGCAGTCTGACTGGGAAGACGCCCGCGCTGGGTAAAGGCCATCAATCAGACTACAAGAGCTGTCGTACGGGAGCTTCGGATATTCTCAGCGGCTGGTGGGTAGGGTAAATCGTTTGGAAATGCCATAGATACTTGGGTTATGCGGTTAGGGTTGCAATGAACAATGGGTGCTAGTTGAGGGGCGTAACCGGCCGAGATATAGATAAATCATAGGTCACGAAGGGCAATTATGATCCCTTATGTTAATGTATCTCAAATGTTCACCTAGGCTTAAATTCGCCGGCTATATTGATCCTTCATTACTGCACAAATCTGCAGAGGTCGTTTAATCGGACTCCGGATAGCGAGCTCTCACAATATCTGGCGATTATCTGGTGGTTTGTCTGGCGCCAGGCCAGTCAGAGCCATCGTGAACCCCTATCTCTTGAGGCAGTAAGACGTGTAACACGCTGGGTAGGGATCGAGTACAGGATGCAGGCTTGCCACCTGCAGGACCCTGCGATCAGCAATGCTAGGGCGTTTGAAGGCTTGATCTCGTCACCTATGCAACGTGTGATTGGCCGTGGTAATTGTCACGGAAGAAGGTCAAAGACGGCTCTTGTTTCAATACCGACAGAATCCGTTATTGAAATTTATCATCTTTGCTCGAAGCATGCTTGAATGCGATATGATCTTCGCCTCTTGCTGACTGCATGCAGGCGTTAACAAGTATAGTCGGCAGCCTGCATATGCGCTGACTACGCCCTCCCCACTCTTCGGTATTCCAAAGCATGTCATAGCACGCTATGCCAGTATGAGCCGTGGTTTAGACAGGCACTCGAGCGTGTATACTCACTCGATGAACCCTCGTTTCCTATCTTGCACGGCTCTGTTTCATGATGTCACTGCCTAGGCTCGCAACGAAAGCGAAGGCAACGTTGCCAACATAATACGATACCGATCACTTGGCTTCCGTTGTTCCGGTCATATTACGTGTAGGCGCCCCAACACGCAAGATAGTGTGGTCAACGACACTCGGCTCCGCTCCTGTAACGGTTGTAACGACGGTAAAGTTCTCAGTTCTTAGTTTACGGATATTTTAAGGCTATCCCTAATTTCACTGAGCAGAGGGACAGCGCATCTCGAGGCTGGATTGAACGCTTTATAATAAACATTGCGAAACTTCAAGCTCGGAGTCGAGCCATGCCTAGCCACTAGGGTCAAGTCAAGCACTGGGCTTACGTAGGGCAATGCCGCCTGCCGGTCCCGCGATCCATTTTCAAAAGCTTATTTATCATCATGCTTGAGTAGTTATAGGACCCCCCTGCCCTGTAGGTAGCGCTAGAGAACTTAACCAAATACAACACACTTTACCTTCTCTAATCTGCTTGACACGCCCTTTAACTACCGAGGCATACTTGGTATGGCTATTGCCGTCTGTTCAGGGTAGCGCATCCTTGAACATCGACGGCCCTATGCGCCGTCATGGAGCGCCCAGCAACTTGGCAAGACCGTCTTCCTTCGAACTCACCAGCACTAGCGAGACTGGCTTGGGCCACCAATTGTATGTCTCCTATCGACTATACCGCTAGCAGGGTATCGGCTCCTGCCTGGCTAATCCCCTTAGCCCGCCCAGGGTCGGCGCATCAAAAAACGACCCGTCTCTTAGATTTTTAGCAAAACCCAACGACTTCAACCAGTCTTAAAAGGCGCGATTAAAATCAGAGAAATACAAGACTTGTTTTGCTAAACTCTCTAGGCCTTAATTAATAGCCAACCACCTATTATACAATTTTTTGAATTTATATAGCAGGTGGTTAAAGTGATTGAGTCCTAGTGAGTAGCTAGAAGACGGGTCGTTTTTTGGCGCACCGACCCTGCCCGCCCCATCACACTAGTTACATGACAGATGCTTAGGCCATAGTTGTAGCTTGTACACGGTAACGCATCTCCCACTTGACCGGATCACTTTGAAACCCTATATAAAATCCATATATAGAGGTCCCTACTAAAAGTTATGCTATACCGCCTTTGCCTTTAGGATTTTGCCGGCAGAATTAACCCCTTATTGCAGTTATAGCCTAATTGCAATCTAATATTACCTTTTTATTTTATAGCTTTAGTTAATCTATTTTATTAACCTTAACTACTTTTAATAATTTATTATGCCTTTATATAATATAGCTACTCGGGCGTAAGCCTTAGCCCTTAAAATTAGTAGCTATTTTATAGACAAAATTAAATAAATAACTAGTATTAACGCTAGCTTTATTAACCGAATTATTAATCGGGCTATTAAACGAGGCCTAGATTTAAATAACCTAGTTATTTTAGACATTTATATAGCTAATAGCTCTCGGTCAGGCCGGCCGCTAAAATAAGCTGAAGTTAAAAATTAAATTATTATAAAGGTATGACGTGATTATTATAGTTACAAAAAATCCTATGCCCTAATAGCTATAAAGCTAGGTGACTAAATTTTTATAATAACTGTATAGCAAATTTTTTAAAGCGCTAGTATAAAAAAAATAAAGCTAATATATAAGCCGAGATTAACTAAAAAAATAAGAGTTAAACGGCTAGCTTAGTATAAAGCCTATAAATATTAGACCCTTAAAAATTAAAAGCAAGTTATTTAGTTAGATAAAATAGCTGTTTTATTAAGCTATTAGCGAAAAGGCTATAGGGTTTAGAGGACTTTAGATAAGCAATATTTAAAGTTTATAATCTAGGAGCAATAGAAAAGATATTTTAAATTTATATTTTAAGGCTGCTTTTTATATAACTATAAAGGCCCTCATTATATTTAAAAGCTTAAGACTATAATAGCCTATAAATAATCTAAATAAAACCTAGCCAAGCTAAATAAAAAATTAAAGCTTATTATAAAAGCTAAATAAAAGCTAAATACTTTAATATAAAGGCTAGGTTTATAAAATAAGCTAAGGCTAAAACTAATATAAAAATAGACTTTTAAAACCAAAAAGCTTATATATAAGCTAGGCAATAAAATAAATTAATAGTAATATTAATAAAAGGTTTTAATACCTAAGATAATCTTATTTGCTAAAAGCTTTAGCTTAAATATATTAGTCTAAAAAGATAAAGCTTTTTTATATACCTATTAAGCCTAAAGTATAATCTTTAATCTATATAAAGTATAGCATTTACTTTAGCTAGGCAATTCTCTAGACCTTAATATAATTAAGCCGGCTTAAACTTATTTAAAAAGGACTACTATTAAATTAAAAGCTCTTAAATTAAAAGCCGAAAGTAAAACAGCTTAGGTATAGGCTTAAAGAAAACTATTTTAAATAATAATCTAAGTATAGATTAAGCATATTTTATACTATATTAAAGAGGTTATATAGCTAAAAGAAGGTAATAAATATAAGGAGAGTAGAGAGCAAGGGGTAGAGATGGGGTTAGGGGTCAGGTCAGGGGTTAGGTCAAGGGTCAGGGGTCAGGGCAAGGGTAAAGGCGGTGTAGCATAACTTTTAGTAGAGACCTTTAATATAAAAACCTTAATAACTTTACTAATTTATAGCTATAAATATTGACA
>NPFG01000825.1:0-11785 GCA_002288965.1 Xylaria sp. MSU_SB201401
ATATTTTAACTTTAAAAATTATTATATAAATAAAAATAATAATAAATAACTTTATTTAACTAACCTAAAGTGGCTAGCTATTTTTGTTAATTAGTTATTAATTATACTAGTTGGGGTAAGTTTGTATAGAGTTGTATGGGACAGGGGGTGGCTTTTTGATGGGGTGGCTTTTTGGTGGGTGGGTGAGCTTATACTTATAATTGTGATAGATGATATAATATGCATCCCCTCGGACATGAATGAGCATGAAAAACCCCGTGGTACTGAGAGAAAAACAGGGCGGCACTTATGCTCTCGTCGGCATCTGCTACTTACACGGAATTTCCGACGGTAGCGTGCTCTTACGTCCCTTCACTAGACAAATGAGAGCGAGTCCCCTCTCGAGACCGAACAGCAGAGGATCCCGAGATCTTTCAGGAATTTCGCGTCATCGCGGCGGGGAAGGTTACAAGGTTGTAAAGTCAGACCCGCGGCTTAGGGTGGAGTCAGTCCTTAGTGAAGCGCGGTGTAAATTGTAAATATAGAGACGTTTTCGCTGACTTGAGGAGCTGATTTGTTCGTTGAATCTAGCTATGGATTTATATAAGGGCCTTATCTGTTGCCTTCCCACCTAAGGTTGGTAAGGAGCCCTGTATATTATACCCAAAGTCCATACATATATATTATATATATATGTATACCTAGGTACATATATAGCAAATGCAGCGAAGGCGATTGCTATATATGGACGCGTATACGTGAAAGTCTGCAGTGAAGCAGGTGGTAGTTATCTACTTCCTATTTACTTCCTTGGAGAACAAACGAACAAACGATCTGAACTCATTGTAACAAGTAATAAACACCATCCATCCCCTGTTCGAGACACTTTACAAATGAATGCGCTTTAAATACCATACCACACCACCTACCTATAATTAGACATATGCATAGATAGATACCCAAGCCAATATAGAAAGTACATACTTATCCCGACAAGACATAGCCCGCACCGCTGTTGTATCTAATATCAACTACCTGCCTACCTAGTAATCGTCTTAAACGCGCGGAAGCGGAGGCATGCATAGGCAGTAAATAATGCTAAAGGCTATAGAGAAAAAACCGACCGTGATCCGCGGTCAGTACGTACAGTACGACTTGTACAACTCCACGCCGCGGTGGGAACGAAAACATGTCTCAATCCTGAGTCATATTGACGCAATGTGCTCTCATACACCGATCTGCGCCTGGAAGCTTGCCAAGCCGGATATGCCCGGACCAACGGCGTTCATGAATGACCGCAAGAAGTACCGTAGACTATATGTGCGTTCATTGAGATGAACTTGTAGTTGGACACAACTCAGAGCGATTCATAATTGGCATAACGTTCTATGACTTCGCTGTATCTGTCTAGTACTTTTTCTCTTCACATTCGAGCGCGCTTTGCTCGAGTCGTAAAATAGAGGTTAAGCATTAATTATCCTATTTCCCATGGTTATGTTAGATACTAAATACATTGATGCATGCTATTCTCTACACCAGGTCTTATAGAACAACAGGGGAGACAACAAGAAAGAGTAGACTTGAATATAACAAAATCCAGTAATACGACGCCGCCATACACAGCTTTTCTTTTTTTTGGTATTCGCTGAAACTTTTTTTTACACAGGTATAGATCCCAATCTCATAATTATATCATCAAGTCGTCGGAGGAACAACATAAAAAGGATCGGAAGCAAGAATACAACGGGTATAATGGCGCGTAAAGCACAAGATGATTCAAACAACTCCGGATGATGGATTATGATGGGGAGATTCGGTAGCCAAGATGAGGCGTTGCGACATGCTTTATGACTGGCCGCGGGTGTTCACAGGTGACGCTTGAACATGTAGCTCCCATACATGCCGCCAACAGTAGCAACAGCCACGGGCACCTTTCGCATGCCCCAGAACGCAGCGCCTAGCTTCCAGTCACGGAAGCCTAGATCCCGCGTGCCCTCTGGTCGTCTCACAAGCCATGCACGGCTGCCGAAATCCGTTGCCGTCCACCCGAGGCGTGTGACTGGTGGCGAACGCGAGAGACGGCTGTATGCCTCGTCTGGTAGCTCAACTACCTCGAGGGGGGCGGAGTGTCGGCTCAGGAAAGAACTGTTGCTGAACAGCGCCGGGAGGTTTAGCGATGCCCCAATGTAGTCCGATAGGTCTAGATACTTGAGCGTATGAGGAACCCGGTCGAGCTGCTCTAGTTCTTCATCCGGAAGGAGAAGTCGGTTAATATCTTCCGTCTTCAGACGGCGACCTAGTGATAGCTCTTCAAGGTGCTTCGTCAATGGTCGTAGCAGGCTTATGTGTGAGGCGTTCATGCTACTGCCTTTGAGACTGAGTGACCGCAGGCTGGAGGGGAGGATCGGAAGGAGACGAGTCACGTCGTCTTCGTTAAGGAGTTCGTAACTTCGGAAATCAGCTGCTACGCTTAAGTAAACAAGATTCTTTGCGGCAGGGTGATTCGTAAGGAAGTCGATGATAGTCTCGCTCGACAAAAGCCTGCACTTGGCTAAATTGAGGTGTGTAAGTCTGGCTGTGTGCGGAATAGACATTAGTGCCGTATCAGTAATGCGGGTCCCGGCTAGGTCGAGGTGCGTGAGGTTGGTGAGGCGCGGCAGCAACAATTCATACAGAGCCGACGGCAGATTGATACAGCGGTGGAGTGACAGCCGCGTGATAGATAATGTCTCTGGCCAACCGTCCAAAAGGATAGTCTCGAAGGCCGCCTTGAAGGGCGCAGAGGAACATGCACAAAAGTCGAGTGCTTGCAACCTCTCTAGGCCGAAGAAAAGCTTCCGAAGAACATGAACGTCAATGTCATCATCGACATATTCCTGGGCCAGAAATTCGCGGAGATAAGGTGTTAATTCTAGGCACTGAAGCAACGTCTCGTGCGTCAAGTTGCGGGTAGTAGCGCGCTCACTTGCCGTCGTGAAAAGAGAAGTTGGGTTAAAGTGGCTGAAATCCAGTCTCCGTACAATGGTGCCAAGCTCTGGGTTTTGAGAAAGGTGAGCTAGGAATTTCCGGAAAATCCTCGAATGAGGAATTGTGATATTTCTGTACAGCGCATTCAGCGTGGCGGAATGCAAAGTCCTCGAGGTCAGCAGCATTGCCATCAAGTCGGCATTGCGGCTAGCTAGTCCATCTGGTGGGATGTCCAATACAAGGTGATCAATGATTTGATCTGTGAAAAAGTCAGTGTCAGGAGCTTGCCTCATACCGATGAATTTGCACTATAAACGAGCCCCATCTAAGCTGGAAAATAGCAGGTAATCCATACTATGTAGTATGTTGGTGATATGAACAATGCAGGTACGGTCATGGGGTATATAGCCCTTTTCAAGTCAACCAAAGCCGTCGACCTTGGCGCGGCTGCTGGCTCACTTTCCAACATCGCGATAGGGCACTTGAAATATCTCTCTAAAAGGACTAAATTTAACTTACTTTTAATCTCCATAGGTAACCTCTCGAGTGGCGAGTCACCTGGAGTACGCTGTACCTCTACGGGACCTTTCACTTTCTTCGGCGCGGGAGCCGTAGACCAAACCATGCGCAAGGCTTGTAAGTCGCCAAAGCTCCTGCTCGCCTGCTTACCCCTGACACCAATCTGCTTCCATCCTTGAAAGTTGTCGGCAGCGACGGCAGGAAACCAGTAACCATGGAGCCTGCTATGTGGCTGGGTGACGGGTGGCATGAACTGCGTCTCGGCCATGTTGAAGCCAGCTGACGGAGGACCGCTAGAAATATCGTCCACGGCAGTGTCTGACCCTTCCCGGAAGTAGGACGAGATCTTGGTGCTACTAAAAGCCTGGGCAATGTCGTTGTCTACCTCTCGTACCGAGGAGAAAGACGCACGACCAGATGAAGATTTGGTCGAAGCGTCGGAAGTTTGCTGAAGGGAGGCGGTGTCACACATCTCTTGGTCAGCGGTGGGTGACTGGCTCGCTTTAATACACTCCTCTGTGAGAGAGTTGTTGTCCAAGCTCCGCAGGACGGAAGCGGTAGGAACGGAATCCATGGTCATGCAAACCACGGGAGGGGCGTTTGGAAAAGGTAGGCAGGCAAGTAGTCAGGTAGGTAGGTAGTGTGTAGGTCAGTATGAAGACTAAGTCTATACGGTAGAGCAGACGATGGGTCTGAATGTCAATATGGGAATAACCCAGGGGATAGGGCAGGGGAAAAGCGTTGTCGTGGTGCAAAAAGTGCTCGGGATAGCGCAATGTGTGTGTGTTTGCTCTCCTGTTCGTACCCCGTGTCTTCTCGCGTAATATGAAAGGATTCGTTAGTGACAACGCAGAAGCTTTGTCAAGAGGTGCCGTGGAGACGGGACACGGAGACCGCTCTGATGTGTAGGTGGCGCAAACCTTGCTTGGTTCGGCGGTTTGTCTGCAGGTAGTAAAAGGCGAGCCGAGTAACTATAGGTAGAGCAGAGAAGAGAAGAGCAGAGTATGGAGAGACCTAGGCACACAACACACGGTGTAACACGACCACGACTGGCAAGCGGCAGGGCCCAGACAGGATTTTGTGTTAGTCAACGGGCCGCGAGTTTAGGTAATAGATATGGTTGGCGCAATGCGGGGAAGCGCCCGGTGTCGTGAGAGAAACGGCCAGGGCGGTTTAATGAGCTGATGAGGAAATGTGTTTGCTATTGTGTAATTAAATGCCAATAGGGCATCGGCTAGGGACAGAATTGGAGGTGGATTAGACAATTTAAAGAAGGACGGAAGAAACACAAAGGATGCTAATAAGAGGTAGTGTCTGCGTGATGTGTGTGATGTGTCGTGGTGTGGTGTTGGAGTGAGGCTAGGTACGGTACTAAGTACCTGGTTGGTGGTACATAGAATGTACAGCCTATATCCTATGTCCATCTATGTAAGTCCAGGCTCTATCGCACAAACGCCGGCTCCTCCTCATGGGACTGTGACTCGGGTATATAAGTGGATGGCAATTACCTACAGTACTGTACTACATAGGTTAGCAGATACTAGGAAGTATTTTAGCCTTGCAGTCCCTAGCAGGTGCATATTAAAAATAATAATAAAAGAGCTACTACTGTAAGGATGATCAAAGAAGCCGAAAGTGACAAGGACCAAAAGTCCGGGGTAGACCAGACAAGAAACCAGACGGGTTGTTGGAGGCGATGCCACCTCGTCACTAGCGGGCCCCAAGGATGTGCAAGGGGCCGGGCAGATCGAAGAAAGGAGAAGAGACAAGTCTAACTTTTTTTTTTGCGCGAGCACGTGGACAGCAAGTCAGTGGCCCAAATGGTGAGATGGTCAAAGGAAAGCAGGCGAAACAGGGTCGATGGTTTCATTCAGGGCTAATCGATGGGGTAAAGTTTAGCAAACTTCAGAACCCGTCAGTGGCTCCAGCAGTGGTCGCCCCAGCAGGTGTCCGGGCTCTGTCCGGGCGGCTTGTTGGAGGGGCGCGCACAGCAGTTTCCATCAGCCAAGTATTGGGTAATGGAAACAAAAGACCTACTCAGTAAGCTTTCCTGACCGTCACCTGACCGCATCAGCCATTCGAATTTTTTCTTGGCGACACACGATGGGGTTTTTGTCCGTTCCAATGGGTAATGGAGTAATCAAATATTAACTAAAATATTCACTAACTTACCTACTGTTTTTAAGATGGTGGATGGCTGGGGTCGATATGCTTTCGTTTGGAGTATTGGCGTGTAAGTCACCACTACAAAGTATAACCTGTAACCCCAAGGATGTACTATCTAGGTACCCGTCGGCTCCCCCTTCCCCCCAGCTTCCCGTGCGGCAACTTCAGCTCGTCAGGATGCATCAGGGGTTGGCCGTCGTGACGAAAGAGGCAAAGAAGAAAAAGACTGCCAAAATTGGAGAATTCCTCACGCTACCGTGCCGCTCATTGGCCACAGCCCGAGCGCCGTACGACGAGTACCTATCCAGTCTTCTGGGTTGCTAGCCCTCCACCATCCACCCCTGGCTTGGCTAGCATCTTGGCTCGTTGCCTGGCTTTTCCCAACTCGTCGTCTGTCTCACGTCCGTATTGCCCAATCCTTTGGCAACATGACATGACCGTTACATCATTAGCTTGGCTTCTTTCACCCTATACTAAGTAGGACTCGCTTGTGCTCTACTAGGTACGTATCAACATTGCAAGTGTGAATGGGATCTATAAAATCATATATTCCAGCGAATGATGGTTGGGACAATGCTGCATCAAGCTGTCCTCCATCGATCGTCGATCACCATTCAAAGACGCCCACGACGCGCCGCCGTTCAAGGTTGTTTTCATTATTTGTTACAATCCAATTCGTACCCACTCCGCCGAATTGGAAACAAGGTGTTTGATTTCCAAAGACTTTGAGCTCCAATAGCTCTGATCACCTGCCACGACCAGCTGTTCTGGTCTGACAATGCTCATCCAGCTCCAACTCCCCAGGCTATATACAGTACTATAGCGATGGCAGTATATACGAGGCGGCACGACGGCGCGCCGCAGTCGGCATTCGGGTCCCTAGGGAACCCATCGCAAATCTTCCACCCGCCCCAAGTGATTGATGATCACTACTACGCTAACGCTCATCTCATCTCATCTCCAATCCTACAGTACATACAGTTCATACATCCCGTGACTAGCCGGACTACGCGCAAACTCCGGACTGAACTTCCAAATTAACCTTACCTAAACCTTGCCTCTAAGCAGCGCCGACACCGGGACTCTCACGGACCTCAGCAAACAACCGAGTAAGCAAAGTCGGAAGCAAAATCGAAACGAAAAAAACAAAGAAAATAAGCAAATTAATTTTCCGGCTCGTCGGGTCGGGCCTCGTCATCCTAGATTCGACTCGGTTGTTAGTAGAAACCGAAAAACCCGGATCCAGAATCCGGGATATGGCAGCGCACCGCACCACATCTTTGGAACTTGCTTTCTTTGACCGACTAATCGCCTGATTCCTCGCAAACCTCGCGTTGTAGTTCAGATACAGCTCGAAGTCACGAGCTGACGCGAATCTGTCAAAAGTGCATTCATTAGGTAATAATAAAGTTTGACATGTATGGTATGTATTATATGCGGATGCCATGCATGCGCGAAGACAACTTTTGTCTCGCGTGTTGCATCCGACGCCGGAGCTGACGTCAAGCAGCCGCATCAGCCTCGCTACTCACTATAATGATCCTATGCAGTCATCCAAGTCATTATAAAAAACAAAGCTGCCTTCTGACCCCTCGAAGGACTTGTCTATTCATCCTATCTGCTAAGTACTAGATATTTGATTTAAGTGTCGTAATTAACTTATATATATAGTAGAAAGGTAAGCAGGCCAGTTACTGTGAAAATTTACCGCTGCGCCGGGGGGATCATGTTAGAGGTACAAAAACGTACGGCAATATATACCTAGGTAGTATAATCCAACAGCCACACTCCAAGCGTGGCTGGCGCAGTGAAACTCCAACAACGTGTCACAGCCTCGCGCTGAACTTCCTTCCTTCCAATCAATTGTGCCTCGGTTGTCTCACTGGGATGGGTCTTATTACGTTCACTCACCTACGTATTCTAAGCCATAATAATCCTCGGGCACTTCGGCCGCCCCGAACATCAGTGATCATTTGTTTCAGTCTCTCTCACGCCCCCCCGGTTTTCGCGGTCGCTCTTATACCGTGAATCCGAAGCAGCGCGAATCCGTCACCGGATGCAGCGACGCCTTATCCTCCTACCCTTACCCAAAGTAACACATGATTTTAAGTTTCCATGTGATTAACCCATGCCAAGGATTCCAAGTACCACTGAGTATGCGCACATTCATCGCCGACATATATCCATCCAGCTCATAATCAACTCTCATGCATATCTTTTTAATTCCAATAGCTAAAAGCTGAAATATATTCATCTCATGCGTAGTTTCAGCCCAATGAATATCCTCTATAAACTTCATTACCTTCTATATAGGTTCTTCACATGCAAATGCCCGCTACATAATCATTGGGAAAATCTGCCTGCTTCTTGTCTACCTCATCAGCGCGAGCTGCCTAAAGCTATGCTGTACTAATGACAGAAAGCTAACAATTGAGTTTATATGTTTATATAAGAAGCGCGCAATAAAGCTAGGTAGGTATCTCGAAGTAAAACCCTCATGTATAGAGAGGATCGTAAAGCGTAGAGAGACAAGTCAGTCATGCCCAGTGTTTCTTCCCAGGCGGTGGAACCAACCAGTCTTTAAGGCATAGCCATGATGTGAGGGAAAGCCCTATCTGTGACGCTTAAACCCCATGAGAAGAATATCGATATAGCCTCTTTCATCCTGCCCGTTGCCCTGATCGCTAATGAAGGGCTCGCCGCTAATCTATGAGACAAGCCATGAAGACAGAAGGAGGGAAAAATATACTTTATCCAGAGCGCCAAAACCGCGAGGTGATGGAAAAATCTGCAATTCCTCGCTACCCCGGCTTCCTCTAGACGCCATTCGCCGTACATGATCTGCAATGATGACCACCAACTCCGTTATATGTACCCTCTAGTGACCGCGAAAATGAATCGCTCATTTGTAAAGAACACGCTGCCGACATGATGTCATCTTCCGTTGACTTTCTTCCCCGTCTTGACACGGTCTTTACAGTTGTCGCAATACCATTTCACTGTTGGCAAAATGTCAGTTCAGTATCACTGGGCCTGAGGAATTGAAATCTACTCACTGTTGGAGGGCGGAGCTGCTTTCAAGCCCACACAATCGAGATGAAACCACTCCCGTGGGCAGTCCTCAGCATCGCAAGCCACCATCTCGCCGTAACTGACGCCATTGCAATAACAATATAAAGGTTCGTCAGCATCGGGTTCGCCTTCATCATCTCCATGACCATTATTGTTGGCATCCTCATCAACCACACGTGTAGGTATTGCGTGCAGAGAGGCGCCCTTCTTATGACTTCTCTTCGCCGTCGTTGTCGACGTGTTTCTTGACGCCCGGGACCGTGGTGCTGGTGCTGCGTCCGGAAAGCTGCCTATGGCAGGGGTTGATGGTTTACTGGCTCGTCCGCTCTTCGTTGTGACGACCGTTGTTGTAGTCGGTGTATGGTTCGGCGGAGCTTCTTGTTTTGATTCTATATCATCCGGCTTCGGGGGGTTGTCTTTCTTGGTAAGACCATTTACGGCACTCGGAGGGCGAGCACTCGCTTCTTCTTTATTGGGCTCTGTCTTGATAATAGTAGTAGTAGACTCCTTTATTATTTTAGGTTCAGCCGAGGCCCGGGGTCCAGTGGGCGCCACGGGAAGTTCGGGGGGCACGACGTTCATGCCATTAGGCCGGTTTGATGCTGATGAGGCGGGGCGCTGTCGACTATTCTCTGCAGTCGACTGAATAGAATTCTGCCTTGCTCTCGAGGAAACTGGGCGCGGTGCGTTGGCCGGCGGCGCAGGAGATCCGCGAATAGTCGCTTTATCCCCCGCGTTCGGCTGTGGGGTCGGTGACGGTATCGATGGAGAGGCCGCCGCGGCGGATACGGCTGCGGTTTTACTACAATAACACGTTAGCGCGTTGATAATTCACCATAAGCACAATAGAATACCAACCTCTTCTTCGATATACCGTTCGCAGTGGGAAGCGCTTTCCGCTTCTTTGTAGGTTCTGGCGCTGGAGTCGCCCGTGGGCTAGGGTTCTTGGGTTTAGGGGCGTTGTTGCCATACACGGAACTCATAGCACGTTCCATGGGCTGTCCGCCATTGACTGCTTTTGTATTGTTTTCAACCTTCCTCCTTTTCGACGGGGGGTTCCCGTTCGCATTGGCATTTGTTGTGATACCTAGGCCCACTGGAGTCGTAGACTCTACGGCCTTGCGTGCCTTACTCCCGCCCTGCGTCTTTTTGGGGGGATCGGCTTTTTGCTTAATTTCGTGATCGTCAGCGTCGGAGTCTTGGTGTTGGTTCTTAAGGCCCTTCTTCGCGATGAGCGCCTGTTTCCTCGCATCACTCCGTGCTGCAGCTTCCTCTACTTGGAGCTGCTGTGCAGCAGCGGTGATAACGGCCGCCCCGTCGCGCCGCGACCTTTCTGCCTGGTTCGCTCGGTTGATCCGATTCTCCGGGTAGGCCCAATGCGTAGTGCTACCCCATTTAGCTTCGTCGCTGAACTCGTTCTCGAGGTGAGGCCAAACGTCGTTGATACGAGCCAGATGTTTAGAGAGGGCCTCATTCGCTGTAGATATGACGTGATTTTTCTCTTCGAGGGATACGAGCATTTCCTGGATCTTGAAGGCGGTGTGGAGAAACAGTTTCCGCCTTGGGACGTTACTTGCGTCAAAGACGGTCGAAGCTTGGGATTCGTTGAGCGAGCTAGGCGCCGGGGGACCGCCCAACGCGTTGCCGCTAGAGCTGTTCTGTGCACTCATTGGTGTCGACGCGAGCGCAGCACTGCTGGAGCCATCACGGGTACTTCGTGCTTCGGGTGGGCTCGACTTGAGTGCGGCGTCAACGAATTGAAATAAAGCCTCTTCGGGAGCGAAGATCTTGGCGTCGACTTCTTTCAGTAGTGTGAAGTGTCGGACGATATCCTTGGGCAAGGAGGTAATAGCGTCGGTGAAATGGGTAATGGCAGGGAAGATGTCGATGGGCTGATCGTGGGCTTGACTACCTCTAAGCGACTCGCGGCCACCAACGCCGCGAGAGGACCCAGAGTTCGTCCTCGGAGGGTTTGTTCGAGTTTGACGCACTGGTTGAGCCCTCCGACTCGAAGGGCCAGCGGCGTCGGGTTGGGACGGCTTGGCTGTCTTCATCGTGTCGGTTGACGACTAATGGCGCGAGAAGAGACGGTGGACCGGAGGGCCAGGAGAAGCGACAGTCGCGGTGGATGAGCAGAGAGCTGTTGGGTGAGATGGTAAATGATGTTGGCAGGTAAAATCGACAAGGAGCTTCAGGTAGCGAAGCTCAAGTCATCTTGGTATACAAGGCAGGTTGTGCTGTGCGGGAACGAGTGGTGGAAGAGACGCGACCAAAAGAAGCAGAGAGGGTAGAGGCGGAGGCGCAAAACTGCGAGGGCTACAGTGCCCAGTCCTTGTTCGAGCTGTATTCCAGCGTACAGGTAGCAGGCAGGTTGGCAGCAATGCCCCCACTGGCCGTGGTTTAGCTGACCCCTCTCCCCATTAGGTCTACCCCCTTTCGGCCAATGCGCCTGCGCAGACCTCCCAATTGGCTCCGATATTGATCAGCGACCGGGGTGTACATTCTACCTCGATAAGATAAGGTACAAGATAAAACGGGAGGACGTGGGCCTTGGAAGTTGAAGATATCCACTGGCAACTGACAGAAGACTAATAAACAGGTTAGAGTTACAGCGTGCACCTCATCAGGTTCCCACTAGCCTGTCAATGGTCAATACAAGAGAGCATAGTAAATAAAAATATAAAGGATAATATGTCAACTAAGTTGTGCTTTTTTATTATTTAGTTAGGCTAAGTATTACTATTATATATGTATCGTGATGAAAAGGTGTGTGTTGGTAGGAAACTTAGGAGTGCACGGATTTAATTGTCTTAAAGGTGTAGGTAATAGCAGCATAGATATTATAGGTAGGATATAGGCAACAAGTCATCAGTTTAATGCGAGGTTAGTACTTAGTACCTATTTGCCAGATATCTGGCTACTTTTCCCTAACTTAGGTTGGTAAACGTACACTTGTTAAATATATAGAAATACGAAGGTTCGAAATCGGGTTTCAAGCTTTTACACAACGTAATCATTGATTGTGTCTAATTTACACGAGAAGATGACGGAGATGAGCCAAAAAAAAAAAAAAAAAAAAAAA
>NPFG01000826.1:0-11772 GCA_002288965.1 Xylaria sp. MSU_SB201401
GTTGTGTATTCTGCAATACGCAGCTATACCCTGGTCTGGTTGAATACATAGCCAATTTGCCTTCGGTTAAAGGAATATACAAACGCGTTTACAATATTCACCTTATACACGCCCTTGTTGTTTAATAAGACTACTTAGACTATTTAGGCCGTACTAGAGTAACGCGTTTAACTTTTATAGATAAAAAGACCTCGATTGTGAAAGCAATATCCTTTGAAGCATTCGAAGGCAGGAGATTCTAAAATGAATACATCAGGCCCAAAGACTCCAAGTACCTCCGCTTTATAATCTTACCAAATAGCGTATAGCGCAATATGCAATACCTGGCAAGGAACGTTTTACTAGGCACGGAGGTTGTAGGTACCCTTGGAAATGACTGTGCCTACAATTACCACCCCACGTACATGTATGAGATGCGCTAGCCTCTCTTGTGTGGGGTGTGCATCTCCTGGTACTCTTAGCGTTGCGGCCCTGGTCTTCTGCTCTCTATCCTAGTTGTAGGCGCATCTTGCGGCAACGGGGCTGCGGGTGGGTCGTCAAGGTCGGGATCTTTCGGCAAGCCTATCAACGCAGCCGATAAATGGTTTTTCACAGCCTAGTATGGGGAACCATGGCGATGATGATATGTGCTGTACTCAGTAGGTAGTGCAGTGAAGGTACAGAGGTGGCATTCACCTTCGACTGGAGATGGGCCTTCAATCCAGCGTACAAATACCTACCTAAGTATTAGGTCAAGCCCAAAATCCAAAGATGGATCACCTAGGTACTGATGCAGATAATCTACATATTGTGCGTACTGGCATCGAAGTTAATAGTACTTAGTAGATTTCAATTGTAGTAGCGCCAAGATGCAATGTAGGTAGGTACCGGCTTCTACCGGACAATCTGTGCCTTGCGAACCCAGCTAAGGTTCTAGAAGACAAGTTCAGACTAAACTAAGCGGCCGTAGTACATACAGTAGCTCTTGCTTGTACCTCTCCGTACCTTCCGCCGCAGCTCTGCACGGAATATACCTCAGGGGCATGTAGGATATACATACCTAATGGATGTACTGCCGGTATTGGCGATTATCGAGTGGCATGGCGGCGGCACATCAGGCTTCGAAGATTCACCCCTCCTCCTCCGCCATCCATCTACACTACTGCCTACTCCGTCCCCCGTCCCCCATCCCCAACCCCAATCCAGCAAAGAGCCCGTATTCCCTCTTCTGCAACTAAAAATGCCCTCGTGACTCTAGATGTGCGCCGGCCTATTACTAACGTCAACACCCATAACCCGGCTCTACAGCCCTCTCTCTCTTACGTTCTGCCGCCCGTTCGCCGTTCGAGACAGCTATTTCTTCACGTGCCCGCCCCCTCCACCTGCATCGCGCACACGTATATCCTCGACATCTCCGAACCCAGTTGTCCCGTAAGGTGCGCCTCGACCTCAGCCTTACATAGGCAGGCTGTCTGCAGTCGGCTCTCCACCTCTCTCACGTCCAACTCGATCGCACTTGTGCGTCCCTGCTAACCAGCGCAAGAGCGTCCGTTCTTTGTCCTTCTGTCGCCAACTCCCACCTTCCCGGCCCTACTTTTCTCGATTATCCGGAAAAAGGGAAAATTTTCAATACGGCTTAACATATGTGCGCCTTGTCCCTTCCACGCGCCTTTCGAGCCTTCGACATGAAAGCTGCTGCGCAGGATTCTTGGACATAGACGCCATCTACGAGGTGTCGTCTCTGCGAGTATCCACTCTTTGTTGCCTTGTGACAGGATACCATCGAGACTTGTACCATGGCTTCACACTCGCTCTCTCATGGTATTTACAGTCCACCCTCCCTCCTCCTCCCTCCTCCCTCCTCCCTCCTCCCCTAGCACCCGCAGCCCCTCACCAACAAGGGTTCACAAGGCTTGATTATGGAATAAGAGTCTACTTGTCAAGTAATCTACAATCTTAAGCGTGCCCCTATTCGCGTGATGCTAACACTTCCCTTCTTTGCTGTGAATAGGCCCTCTGGGAAATGGAGATTCCAATAGTTCGCCCACTAGAGGACTTCTTCCATATAATCCTGCTGCCCTCCTCAACCCACGTGTTGTCAACGGCCTAGTGGCTCCCAATAATGGCATGCAAACTCCTTTCTTCAACGGCTCCGGCACCTCAACACCGGTTGAGTATAGCTTTGATAGTCCCAGCAACCCGTTTCTAGATCTGCCAATGCACCAGGCTCTAAATCCATTGACTCCGCCAAATGGATTCAGCAGTATGATCGAACACATGAACAATGTCGAACATCGTACGTTTGTGGCTCCTCAGAACAAGCGCCGCAAGTTAGAAGTTGATGATAGGTCGGAGACGAAACCCAGCTTCGGAGCTGGTGGAAGTGGTATAATCGGTCAGCATATCACGGAGAAGAGAGGAGAATCTAAACAAAATGCAAGCGCCCAAATTGAGATGGTGGATTTAACTGAAGGAAGTACGTCACCTCTCACCTGGAGTCAAGTCTGCATTGCTAATCTCTTGGTAGATGATGATGGCGATGTCGTTGAAATACAGTCCCCGATAGATGAGGAGGTCTGCTACGGCATGGTTCAAGACGCTAGGCTGAACTGTCATATTGTTCCCACGCCGAAACCTGGTGCAATCACCATGATGGGAGCAACTCACTGGCCACTCGTCAAGGTCATATTAAAACGAAAAGTTGGGGATGAAACTCATAGAATATATGCCTACGACTACACCAAGAAGATCGTCGGTTTGGTGGATCCGAACACCTCTTTAGGACTCGCTCCATTGCTCGACGCCCCACGATTACAGATCAGAACCAAGTGTGGGATCAACTCAAGACGTAAAGAGGCTGGCGAAGAAGCAGGTATGCCAACTTCGAAAAGTTACAGCCTGAATATGGTACTCTACGGTCCGCGGAAGGCCGCTTTAACTGTTGGTAAATATCTCTCACAGAAAGGCGTCTGGCTAAGGAAGCCGTTTGTTTATGACAATGGCATCAAATATGAGAACCCTCAAGAACTTGAGGGACCGAGACCTCCTCCACCCCCGGCTCTGAGACAACAACCCGCATATCCACCGCCGCCGCAGATGGTTCGAAGCATTGAAGAGATTCGCTCCGAGGTCATGGGTGTTTTCGATTCACTCACTAAAAGTGAAGACCTTCCATTGATGGAGCCCCATCCAAGAGTGCAAACAGAACTTCTTCGACATCAGAAACAGGGGCTCTACTTCATGATGTCAAAGGAACGCCCGCGTCAATTTGCGTCAAATGGGAAGACTCCAGATTCGTTTTGGCAAGTGCAGCCAGGCCAATATGGACAAAGATTGTATCGCAATGTCATCACCGGCCAAGTGCACGACAAGCTTCCGCCTGAGACTTTTGGCGGTATTCTCGCTGATATGATGGGACTGGGCAAGACACTTAGCATTTTATCGCTCGTCGCCACTACGCTCGATGATGCCGGTGATTGGTCGAGGAAAGATCCGATTCAGCCGCAAGCTCCCCAACCCAGTAAGAAGAAGGGAGAGTCATCGCGGCCGTTCAATGTTCCAGCTCCAGCTCCTCTCCAGCTAACGCCACTCAAACGAAATGGCAAGGCCACGCTTCTAGTTTGTCCTCTCAGTACTATAACCAATTGGGAAGAGCAGATCAAACTTCATATAAAACCGGGTGAATTGAAGTATTATATTTACCATGGCTCTAACCGCATCAAAGACGTGAGCGTTCTCGCTGACTATGACATGGTGTTGACCACTTACGGATCTGTGGCTAGCGAAGTGACTGCTCGCAACAAGGGGAAGGCTGGCCCCTGGCCACTCGAAGAAATTGGCTGGTTTCGCATAGTGCTGGATGAAGCTCACATGATCGAGAACAGGCAACTCTACAGTTCAAAGCAATTTGTCGGCTACAGGCCAATCGAAGGTGGGCTGTCACGGGTACACCTGTCCAAAACAAGCTGGACGATCTTGCCGCTTTGTTGGCATTCTTACGATTGAAGCCCTTTGATGAGAAGGGCAAATTCACCCAATATATCACGGCTCCGTTCAAGATGTGTGACCCCGAAATCGTGCCCAAACTTCGGGTACTCGTTGACAGTGTTACACTGCGGCGACTCAAGGATAAGATAGACCTACCCGAAAGAACCGATCACCTCATCAAGCTTGACTTCTCACCAAACGAGCGCAAGCTGTATCAGCTGTTTGAGCAGAACGCCCAGGATAAAGTCCAAGTCTTGGCTGCAGGCAGAGAGAAAATGGTTGGAGGGAAAGTTTATATCCACATCCTGCAGTCTATTTTGAGACTTCGACTGATATGTGCCCATGGACGAGACCTTCTGAATGATGCGGACCTTGAAATTGTGCAGGGGATGACAGCCGACTCGGCTATCGACATTGATAGTGATGACGAAGACGCCAAGCCTGCGGTAGCCGAATCAAGATCATACGAGGCATTTGCTCTTATGGAGGAGACGAATAACGATCTTTGCATCTCATGCAAGCGAAGAATCGGTTCCAACGATGCCGCTGACATCGCATCCGAGCGAGATGAGGATATTATTGGTCACATGACGGCCTGTTTTCATCTCCTTTGCCCCAATTGTATCAAAACCTGGAAACGAGAAGTCGACGGCAAGGAAGCAGGAAATTGTCTGTTCTGTTCCTCCTACATTCGCTTCCAATGCAACGAAATTCGTAAGAGCAAACTTGAGATCGAACATGAAGGTCACCATCCCGCCAAAAGAGAGAATAAGGATCGCTCTAAAGATGGGTATTCTGGGTATTCTGGGCCTCACACCAAAACAGCTGCCCTACTTGAAGATTTGCTTGAGTCAGAAGCCAAGAGCAAAGCCAATCCTGAAGAACATCCTTACAAATCAGTCGTTTTCTCGGCTTGGACGTCACACCTCGATCTTATCGAAATCGCGTTGGAAAAAGTGGGGATTCGCTATACTCGTCTAGACGGAAAGATGAGCCGTCCGGCTCGAAGCGCCGCCATGACTTCTTTTCGAGAAGATGACTCTGTCCACGTTATACTCGTGTCTATCTCTGCTGGTGGCCTTGGCCTCAACCTTGTGGCTGGAAATACTGTCTACATGATGGAACCCCAGTACAATCCCGCAGCAGAAGCTCAAGCTATTGACCGGGTGCACCGCCTCGGCCAGAAACGACCTGTCCGCACAGTCCGCTACATCATGCGAAATAGCATCGAGGAAAAGATGCTTGCTCTTCAAGAGAAGAAGATGAAGCTAGCAAGCCTCAGTATGGACAGAAACCGCGTTATGGATAAAGCTGAAGCGGCGAAACAAAAGCTTATGGATCTACGTGATCTCTTCAAATAAGTGGTCATCAATCGCTCTCTATCGTCTGTTGCCAGCTTCCTTTTCTTTCTTTTCCACTGAGGCTCGCAAGGTGTCTTGATTTCTACGATAGTGCATTGCGTTGGTGTTTTCATGGTAATGAACGAAAGAATGGAGTTGTTTTGCTTTATTTCTAAAGGGTCTGGTGCGCTGCAGCCCGCTCCCGCGGGTTTCCATTTTGCTTATGATATACCCTTATTCTCACAATAGTCCGAAAACCTAGGACAGCATCGCGCAGAAAAGATGCCAGGGTACTTACACAACGCAGTCTACTGTGCGAAGGAGGATTGGCCTGACACGGACAGGTCTTGGCTGTTGAAAGTCAACGAAGATCCAGACTCACCACAACTTGATATATCAGATTAGGACTAGACGTGGCATATCTGGTATTTCGGTTATTTGTTTTACGGAATACCTCCATTTTTATACCCGGAAATTAGACACCATGGCTGATCGGAACGATTCTATCACGGCTTATTTATGAATACCACTGAACCAGGGTTGGCTACATCATTATCTTTGCTTGATACTCGTCAGCAAGTTTCTTTGTTGCGTCATGCTGCAGGTGCAACCCCACGATACCCTACATAGAGAGTAGATCCGAATAGACCCAGACCAAGTCAAGAGGACAGTATGTAAACGATTTATGCTCTCTGCTCCATCTCGACATGATCCATGATGGCCTATGCGCGTGGTTGGAGAAAAGATTCGTCCTATTTATAGGATGAGTGGTTTGAAGAGGTAGTCAATCGTCGCGATGGCGACGATACATGGGCACACCTAGACCAGAGATATCTACCCGCATTCACAGGGTGATAAAAGGTCCCTTCCAATAGGATAAACCTACTCTTTGTGTATTACTTCACTTCGCTCCTATCAAATAAAATCTAACAAGACCTCGAGCCCTCTGCTGGGGCGACCAGCCCTCTAGTACATCGCCACCTATGGGACGCATTCAGTCTGCCAGATCTCTGATCTATTGAGCCAGCTCCCTTTCCCTATACTGGGCCGTGGATAGCCTATCCAAACACCTCCATCAGCGCTAGTCTATTCACGGCCATCGGCACCCACATCGCTAGTTTCTTTCTATCACTCCTGGGTCGGGTCGCTAGCCATTCCTATCAACGGTCCGTAATTCTAATTCTTTTGCGAATGCCGAATCGAAGAACGATGTCTTGGCGGACAGTAGGCGATTTACCCACATACCTGCCTGCCAACGTTCTTACCCTAGATACCTTGAAGACAACCCTATAGGCTTTCGCAATAATCCTAGGGCCTATTTCGCGAGAACCTCTCATTCATTCCCCCATATTTCCCACCATCACATACTCATAATTCTAGTGATATTGCTACCAGTACATGATAGACTTCGAGAATTATGCATCATCGTAATCTGCTAGTCGAAAGTAGAGCCTGATTTGCTTTGCTAGACGCCGTCTGCTATGGGAGTTACCTTATGTGAGATAGCTTTTCAAAGGGACTTTGGTAATGAGCGTTTGGTCAGATTCGAGTCAAGTTTGGAGCACATGTGCGGGCATCCCATTGTAGCTATGCATGCATATATGAGCAAAAACAAGGAGATTTATGTTCCTGCCTAAGAAGCTTGGATAATAACAAGCTCATGATACTTGAACACCAGACATAGTAGTCATCCATCTTGGCTCTGTACAGTATGATATAAACTAGTTTTTCAAGCCTTGTTATCAAAGCATACTTAGGCAGCATCGCATATTGGCAATAAGGCTGACATCTCAGGATGTTACAATATTTGAGATAGAAAGATAGTTGACGCTAACGTTCACGCGCACGCAAGTAATTGTATGAGTGAGTTTTAACAGAATATTATTTCAAACTCTTTGTCTACCTAAGCGTAATTTGATTTGTGATTTTGAAAAAATCGTCAAGTCTTATAACAAACTCCCTTTTTAACCGAAAAGTGTCCCGCCAACGCCGCGTATGAACTCATTCATTAGTCCTTCCTATGCGCTTTGTCATAAAAGAAGCCCGATAATGATGCTATATGTACAAGACATCGTCTACTCGTCGATGGTTGGCCAAAGTTCTCAACAAAACCTGGCCCAGCCAAGGGTGCTTAGCCCCTAGGACGACATGTCAGACTGTGTCTAGCTCGTCCTCTCTCTTCGTGTAGAGAACAGATCATCATTCCAGCAATGGAATCAAGCAGCATCAGCACTGGCAGCTGGCTGTATAACCTTGGTAACTTGATCACCAGCACGAACGATACGCTTGCCGGAGGAGTCAAAGAGCATGGAGACATCTTTGTTCTCAGACTGAGCGCGTTTCCAGATTTCTACCTCACATCCACCTCGAAGGACACCTACTCGCATAGTAGAGAGGAGGTTGTGAGCAGCGTTTGAGTGAAGGTATACACCGCCATTGAAGATTGCTGTAGCATCCTTGCCAATAGCAGATGAGATAAGAGCTTTGCCACCAGGGTGATCTTTGATAAAGTCGGTAACGTCGTGAATAACTCCAGCAATAGAAACGAGTGCTTTGCCGTTCTTTGACTCGGCAACGAAATCATCCCAGCTGATGACAGGGAGCTGCTCAAGTGGGGTACCCCAGTCCAAGGTGGCTCGCTTTTGATCAAGCTTCTTCTGTAGTTGCTGGACACGGCCCTTTTCGATTTCGTTTGAACGGAATGTCTTCAAATCATAGGCCAAACCAAGCTGCTTCATGGTCCAAATGAACCATTTGGTCGGGTCATATTGGTACCACATGATTGCATTGCGATGATCAGACGGGAATTCGTGATGGAAATTGTGATAGCCCTCTCCTAGAGTGACGAGGGCTGTCAGGACGTGGTCTCGGGGAGAGTTGCGGTCGTCGAAGGGCTGATCGCCAAGCCAATGGGCGAGAGAGTTGACACAGAAAGTAGCTTGTTGGACAACTGCATTGGAGGTTAGCCAATCAAGATAAACAAATATATGCAAAGTCCAGATATTACTCACAGAAGATTCTAAGAATTCCTGCGTAGATGAATCCACCAGCGAAATCGCCCCAGAATAGTCCAGCAACGAGAGTGGGGAAGATCAAAGACATGGTCAAAACGCATTTAAGGTAGTTCTTGTGTTGCCATACGACAACAGGGTCCTCATTCAGATCCGAGATATCGGTACGTCCCATGCGCTTGGGATTCTGCTTCATAACCATCCAACCAATGTGAGAGTAAAGAAGACCCTTGCGGACACTGTAGGGATCTTTTTCGGTGCTAGAAATAATTTGTTAGTTTGTATTGAACTCAACAGGTTGACAACAGTCTTGCAGCACATGTTGAAAGTTGAATTGCAAACCCGGCAAAAATATTCACCAAGCCACCTATGCTGCTAAAGAGGCAAAGAGAACGAAGGATGATAAATGGAAGACTTACTCAGTGTATCTATGATGGGCTCTGTGCCCGTGGCTCCACCACCGAGCCGACCCTTCTACGCTCGCAGCCCCCATAGCAGCCAGGAAAATCCTTAAAGGCAGTTTTGCTTTGTATGAGGAGTGTGCCCAGAGACGGTGGTAACCAGCGGTAATTCCTAGCCCACTACCAAAGTAGAAGAGAACTGTAAAGACGGCCGTGTTGAAGCGGAGTGGGGTGAAGTAAGCGCCAACGAGGCCCATGGCTGGGACGACGATGATAAAGAATGTGTTGAGCCAGTTGACATGCTGATACCAGTTCCCCCATGTGATGGGAAACTCAGTGATGTGAGGCTTCTTCGGATCATATTGCTTGGATCTGAGCGGTTTGTAGTCCTTGGTGCCATCCGGGAAGGCATCGGCAGCAGCAACACCGGTCTGGGGTATGCTGGGAGACGCCATGGCGGGCGGTGGTGGTGTGGACGACGCCAACTAAGGGGAACAAACCCTCGGACCGTGTTCTGTCGAGGTGCTGGTTAGTCCGTTGAGCGCGAGATGGGACGTCGAAGGAGGAGGATGAAGAGCGGATAGGAGAGTAGCAGGCTGAGTACTGTAGGACGGATATTTATTCGATGATATATGGAGAATGGGAATTGGTGGGATGATGGATACTACGTAGGTAGTGCAGGGAAAGATGGGCAAGATGTACATAGGTAGGATCCTGCAGGTACTGTACTGCAGACCCAAGAACTGTTGACTGGTCGTCTACCACCCTAGTCTAGGCATGTAGCATAGAACCCAGGAAACGGAGCGAGAGAGGACCCTCGAGACATTTCGAGACACCAATGAATGACAACTCACAGAACCACACTAGGCTTGGCCAGTCTTTGAAGCGGCCCCCGAAGCGGTCCTTGTGGTGGCGGGGGAGAGACGAGACAAGGATAGGATAGGATAGGATAGATGGCAGGTGTAGGTAGAGGTGATTCAAGGGGGATGCGTAGATATGATGCTCTATGTATGTATATAGAATGTGCAGAGTCCGAATGACTTACCTACGTAGGTATGGACGAGGTCAGGTTCGTTGCTCAGCTGCTACCTGTCTCAACACGACGGAAGCAGGTGCGGCAGATGGGTATGTATATATGTGAGGATGGACAATCGGTTTCTCAGATGAAACCGAGGCTTGTCAAACTGTTCCTGCCCGCTGCCTGTCTGGGTCGAGCAATAGGTAATCAACAATTCGGGGGCAGAACCTGTTGGTAGCTACATTTACCAAATGCTATGCTGTGAGGCTGTAGAATGAGCTTGGCACAGTTTCGAGCACTGTCTCGTGCATACCAGGAGGCCTACGGTAATACTATGGCGGTCTTGTAACACCACTGTAGCCAGGGCATATCTATAGTAAGAATAAAATCTAGTACTGTGCTAGCATCTAGATTCTGGCTGCGCCTCTCTTTCTCCCTTTCCCTCTCCATGTACACAGGGTACTTACAGCATTCCCTGCTGTTGCAGATCTGAGAATTTGTTGAATTGTTGGGAAAAGGGTCCAAGGTGGCGGTAGAGCCGCCGAGGGTCAAGGCCAATCAGAAGCTCTACTCGCGTCAAGACCTTTCCGTTTTGGGACGCTGCAAGCAACGCTGCTCTACCACGGAGCGCTGCATCATCCGATAACTGCCCAGGTGCTACCTAGGTACTAGGTAATAGGCATTGGGGTCTTACCTAGGTACCAGGTACCTAAGTATGTAGGTAGGAGCTCGACTCGAAGCACGGCAATCAAGGCCCAGTCAACTCATGCAGGATTGAACGGTCAGCATGGTTGGCAGGTAAATGGTCTGCTGGTAGCATTGAAATACATATAAACCGGTTGAATCGGCTCATCATCAGGCTATCATCCAGTTCAACTGTTGTTCCTTGAACACCCCAAAACATCTGTCTGTACGGTAGGTACCTTAGGTAAGCTGGCCTATTTATGTACATAATAAGTACCAGTACCTTAGGCGTCCAGCTTGGTTGGCAACACGCTAAGATGTTTACCTAACCCAGGATACTACACATCCGAGCTTGTTACAGTAGCTGTAAGTACAGTACCTGCAGTAGGTATGTCGGTACAGATAACTATGATCGGCTTTCTTTTGGAGGAAGATGTGCTCCCAGGCACAGTACTCTGGCCTGTTTGAAGCGCAGATGGTGTGCCCTGGAACCGAGAGCTAGCAACTAGCAATCATACCCCTCATGAGGACAACAGTAATACCCGGCGCGAGGAGCAAGCCGGAGACGGATAACACAGCCGGAGGCAAACAGAACGCTATTCGGCTCGTTCAACGGAAGGCTCTGGTGCTCGGTAGCGGGTACGTACCCTCCGCTGCCCTTTGTGCCCCAACAAACGGGCTCGGTAGTGGGGCCCAGGGATACATGGAATGGATTTCAGCCAACCAGAGTACATGATCAGCCCCAAGTCCCACTGGCCTTGGCTACGACGTGCCGCGGAATTCGCCTTCCACCCCCTTTCGGTAAATATGTTAGATAGTCGAAGCCTTGCGTGCTCTATTGCCTCGGAGTTACCAGCTATTCACATCATTCAGATATTCTTATGAACCACTCTGATTATAGAAATTACATTGTACTTCTGTAAGCTTGAAGAAAACTCATTGTGGTCTAACGTCTACATACCATTCCCACGTTTGATGCTCCTCGCACCAAAGGTGTATTGTCAGAAAGAATCGCACAACTTTCCTACGTCAGACCGTCTAACTGGGTTGCTACTTTGTGTTGCGCCCCAATTGTACAAGGAAACTCATGTTTCTTACCCTATAGCTAAAAGTAGGTGATGGGTAATTCATGGGATTATACCTTCAACTTGAATACCCCTTGCGTATGGCAGTGGTCACCGGCAAATCCGGGATTGGTGGCTGTGAGGAGGCTTTAAAAAAAAAAAAAAAAAAATCTCACCCCTAGCAACATGACCACAAGCGGACAGCTTCTGCCCTCGACGTTATAATTACACCCATTCTTAGGTAATTACTATCAAGGTCTGAAACTAAAAAAAAAAAAAAAAAAAAGG
>NPFG01000827.1:0-11758 GCA_002288965.1 Xylaria sp. MSU_SB201401
CCCTATCCTTGCCTTTATTTTTGCCTTTATCTTTATCTTTATCTTTATCTTTATCCTTGTCCTTATCCTTGCCTTTATCTTTGTCCTTATTTTTATCCCTATTTTTGTCTTTATCTTTATTCTTATCTTTGTTTTTATTATTACTATTGAGGTTACTATTAAGATTGTGAAGCTGATGATTATAGGCATTAGCATCTTCTAGGATGTTAATACTATTATTTAGATTATTTAAAAGTGCCTTTATTATAACTTTAGAAATAGTGTAAGCAATACTATATTTGGGTTTAGTAATATTATAGTAAAACTAAATCTCTAAATACTAGAAGATATATAGCTAGATTATACTATTAAAGGAAACAAGTATAGTAAAATTATTTTAGTTGCTTAATACTAATGTCTTTATTATTTTAGAATCTTGTTATTAACTACAACTTAAGTTAAGTTAGGCGCTATTTTAAAGCTTTTAGTATTAAAAGCAGCAAAACCATTTCTATTTAAGCTTGTTATCTTATATCTAATTATTACTGCTATCGCAAATACTTTAAGACTTGTAAATATATTTAAGATAGATTATGCCACTTATATATATATTGCTTAATATTATCCTTAGATTACCTTATAAAAGAGCTATATTAAAACTAGGAGATAGGATTAGTAAAACTTTAAAAAGTAAAGATAGATTAAAATAAAAGGCGCCTTATAATAATTAAAACCGGGAAAAAAGGCCTTAATTAAGAAAATGGTAACTAGAGATAAAGCTATTTCGATAAGAAATCTAAAAGGACATAGGAGATTGCAGCTATAAAGAAGGCATAGGCTAGAAAATGCTATAGTTAACTAAGAATAATATACTTTAGATAATATATTAGTATAAATGTAAAGCAGAAAAAAGTATAAAAAAGCTATAGTAAGGTTATATAAATACTAATAGAAAATATTTTTAGGTTAAAAATAAAAGAGCTATAATAAAAATTAGTAGTTATATAGAAAGTAAATATAACTAGTAAAAAGATTAGGAAGCAATTATTTAATTAGCTAAATTAGGTAATAGCAAACATATAAGAAGGCCTACTCTATACCTACCATATATAACTGCCTTTTTTAATAATTTAGTTATTTAACAACTTGTAAGTTAATAATAATTATAATTACTACGGTATATTTAAGTAAGTAAAAGTAATATATAACTAATTAATATTAAAACTTACTAATAATTAGATTAGATTCCTTTATATTGCCTATTCTGCTATAGCTAATACCAATTAACATATTTAATATATAATCTCTATAGAATAGTAGCTCCTACTAAGCTATATTACCTTTAGTTTATATATTTTAACTTTTTTGCCTTAGGTATATATATACCCCTAAACTACTTTACACTTTTTAATTTGCTTAGCTACCTGCCTGCTTTTATACATTAAATATTTACCGCCTACATTACTTTGTTATATATAATACATATATATTATTTTTAAAATGTTATTGCTAAGCTAGAATATTGACCCTAGGGCCACATGCTTAACTTATATGCTAGCCTTTATTGTCAAAGGATAGTTAGAAATAATTAGTAACTAGGAAAGCTACTAAATTTAGGAAATTATAATACTTATAGTGTGCTAGTAAAGCTATTTAATATTATTTAGTTTAATTAGGTAATAAGTACTTACCCTTTTATTTTTTGGTATAAGACTTAAGAATTATTAACTATTACCTTTAATAATATTATAGCTATTAAGCTATAGTATTTTGCTACTATATTTAAAGCATATAGTTTTACTTTAATACTACTATAGTAAACTAGTTATCTATTAATAATCAGCTTAACTTTTATACTTTAATTAGCAATGCTGCTAAAATTATAAGCTGTCTCTAATAGTAAGCCTAAAAGCGTTAACTAAATATACCTTATCTATATGCTAAGTTTATTACTACATATTTAAGTTAGAGATAGCAACTTAAAATAGTATTTATGTACTATTATGTTACTTTGCGTAAGGGTAAGGTCCTAAATATAGTATAGGCGCAGGTAATACAAATTATAATATAAAAGACTCTATCTTCTAAAGTTTATTAAAACGATCTAGATATTATAATTTTCTAAGTATTTCTTTTTTTAAAGCTTTATAAAAATAAGCCTCTAATATTTATACCTTTAAAGTTTAAGGCAGGTGTTAATATTATATATAACCAAGTCTTTTAATATCTCTAGAATCTTATAATAAGTTCCAATTAGGCCTAAGTAGCAATTTATAATAATAAAACACCCGACTACTACTATAAATAATATTATAATAGGTAGCTAATAATTATAAACCTCTTAGATAATTTTCTTTTATATAGTTAAAAAGGCAAAAGTAAGTTTATTTAATACTGCCTACTATAATATACTATTACTTATATTACTTTATAATTAAAATAGGCTATATAGGTTACTAGAAGTTTATATAATATGTTTTTAAAGATAAGATCAATGCTTATACTATAGTAAACCGATAGTTATACTAGTTTAATGCCCTAATATAAGATACCCAGATTACCTAGAGCAAAAGCATATAATTATAAGTTAAAAGTAATTAGATTCTCTTATTTAAAGTCTATAGTAGTATAAATAGCCTAATACTAGTAATATAGTATATGCTACTCTATTTTAAGAAACTATATAAAAAAGAAAAAATATAGCAAAATAAGATTATTTTTTTAAGTAGTTAATTAATTTTATTTTACTTTTTTACTAAAATATTAATTATAATTCTTAATCTTATATAATTTATTATTATAGTACCTAGCCTAATTTATACTACTTCAATTATTATTTTTATATATATTATTTTGTTTAATATTGCTATTATTATTAATAATATATATAGCATGTTACTAGATTCCAAAAAGCGGAAGCTGCCAGGTGATTTGATGCCTATAGTTAGTTATTTATATTTTAAGATTTAGATAACAACTACTACACTCCTAAGGTTAATTCTCGTATGCTAGTTATACTATTATTGTTGCTACTATCTAATATTATAATTATTATTACTATTATAGTTAGCCTTTATTAAAATATTAGAAGAAAGAAAGAAAAGAAAAGGAAAAGTTATATATAAGCTTTTTAGCAGAGAGGTTTAATATAAAAAGGTAAAGGGTGCAAATGCGGCGTTACTTTTTATACTTAGCTAGTAGCTATAATAATAATTAGGCTGCACTTTAGTTACTATTTATTATTTTTAAACATCCTATTACTACCTTAAATGCTACTTATCTAGATTATTTAACGCCTAGTATATATATTACCGCTGCTCTACTTATAGCAATATAATATAAATAATAGTAGGGATATAAAGGTATAGTAAAGTTGCAATTAGGTAGTGTAGTAATCCTAATATAAAGTAAAATCTCGATATATATTCTACTTATTCCTATACTTTAGGCGAGGTTTTCTAGCCTAATTATACTTATTTACTAGAACTTAGGTGTTATTAAAAGTTGCTTATTACCTTTCCTATTTATTTTAATTAACTTTTGTTTCCTTTTTCTTTCTCTTTACCTTTTTTCAATTAGAAACCCCTATATCTAAATATATACTCGCTTATATAACAAACCTACTACTATAATTACTATAGATGTTATTATCTTATATAAATATATCTATTACGCGTGGCCTTGTCTTTATAAAGCTTTATCCCTTTTTCTTTGCTAAAAGTATGATTTGTCTTTTATTATTAAAGCTATCCTAGTTCTAAAATGTTATAGCTAAATACTCTTATCTTACGCAATATAAAGACCTTTTTAAGCTAACATTTTTCTTCTTACTTTTAGAGGCTATTAGTATAGCTGCTTTTATAATACTTAGTAAGTACTATACTTATTTAAAGCTTTTACTTTAGAGGGTGCGGCTAAATAAATAACTATATACCTTTAGTTACTTACTAGCGCGGCTATCTGCTATAATTACTACTGCTTTCGCAATATTTGCTACTACCTATCTGTCTGCCTAACTACCTCTTTATTCCTAACTATAAGCCCTAGTCTAACTTTTAGCTTGCATTTAATTTTGCAGGTTTTAACAGCTTTTACTTTTAAGGCTTAATAGTCTCGACTTTAATCTACTTTCTATAACAAGATATATATTGCATATAGTTTTAAGCTTTCTAATAGGCTTTTAAAGTAATGTATACTAATAAAGTGATACTTATTAATATATATACCTAATTATTTATTTAACTTTATTACTAACTATTATATAAATAGCTAGGTTGGGAATATATAAGCTTTACGGTTTTAATTTTTTAACCTTCTGCCTTTTGCAACTTTGATAAAACTATCTTTTTACACGTTCTGCTTTTATTTCCCTCCTTTTTAACCCTTTTACTAGTCTTATAGCTAGCTTTTACTATTTTTCTGTCTATTTGCTTTATAAAGGTTCTTCTCTTCTTATTTATAGTAAAGCAAGTTATTATATTATATATCCTTTAGTATAATTATCTTTAGCACTACTAAGTATAATAGTTTTTATTAGATTGACTTTAGCTTATACTTACATTAGTATTTTCAACCTTATTTGTTTTTTTTAGGATATATAAGCTTGGCTATTAACCTATCTAGCTACTTAACGAAATATTTACCTATCTACTATTTTAATACCTATTACAGCTACAAGTGATACCCAAGATATTATATATATTATCTCTAACTATCTAGGCATATATATATTCCTATTAAGGAGGTAGGTGTCTTTTAATTGCTATAACTACTTTGCTAAATGATTATATGCTATTTATCTAACTATTACTATAGAAACCCTAAACTAGTCCTATAGCATACTTAATCCTTAGAGGTTTGCAGTATTTTTCAAACAAGTAGTGTGCTAATGTTTGTTTAAGATCTGCTGCCTTTAAACTTAGACCTATAGTGAAATCTTTATCTTATAGTCCGCCTTTAGAAACCAAGTGAGGCTATATTACTATTAAGATTAGCTAGCTTTATTTTTTTCTCTTTTTCTCCCTCTTTTTTCCTTAGACTATATTGCAATTATATGTCCCCCTCCCCTTTCCTATATTACTTTAGCCTATTAAAATACTGTTTTATTTTATGCTAAATATTAATATAGCAACTTTAGTTGCTATAGGACTTATATAATGCTGACTGCTACTTAGGGAAGCTGCCTTATTAGGCCTAACTGCTTTATTAAGCTTAGCCTACCTCTTAGCTCTGTATTTAGTAAAACTATTACAAGGTATTTATAAAAATGGTTTAGTTATTTAAACTGGTTTTGCTTTTTAAAGTGCGATGCCGGGGCCTGCTCTACCTTTTAAGTTTAATGCGTGCTACTAGCTGAAAACCCCCCCCCGCGTTATTAGTTAATTAGAAATTGCGCAATTCTTTAAGGATAGGCTATAGTTGCTACTACAAGGCTATACTAATTGGTATAGAGATAAAGGCTTTATTATATTAGGAATGGCAATAGGAACAACGACGCCTTTAGTCAGGCTTTGCCTATATATGTTTTGCCTCAACGGCATATAGAAGAACAGTAGCTTAGGACCCTTTTTCTTAGTTTAAGGAGAATATAGCATGTAGAAATAGCAATTTAAAAACTATATAGTATATTATAGCGCCTTTATAAGCTAAATAAAGGAGTAGGATTACTAGATATACTATATATATAAATATAGCTTAACTAAATATTCTTATTTTGTTTTATATAGTAATAATATTTTTAGTATAGTATTTTTTTATATTATTTAGCTTTAAGCCAGACTTTAGATAATATTGCTTTAATATTTTAGTACTATACCTCCTATAAATTATTAGATTTTGGGCAAAGAAGATCTAAAATTAGAGCTTCCTAATAACATATTTAACTATATTTAAACTAGTATTTGCTATATTATTATACTAGTAGACTAACTAATCCTATTACTATTAGTCTTTAGTTATTATTAATATATATTTAAGTATAGCAATTATATAGGATTTAGGTAATAATATTTAAGTTAAGCTAAACTGCTTTTTTTAAGTTTAATTAGTTAGAATACAAGTTGTACTACTTTTAACTAAAAGCGGGCTATTTAGCCTATTTTACTAGCGAGAGGGCGAGGGAATTATAATAACAGCTGCCTGCACTAGTAGGTATTATTACTTAAAAGCTACATAGGCTTTTTTAAATAAGTGCGGCCTTTTTAATTACATGAAGTTTTAGCTTTATATACCCCTATACTATTTTTATACTTTGGAGCTTAAGATAGTGAATAGCTAGATAAATTGGGCTGCTAAGGGCTATAATATAATAAAGTGGGAGGGGGATAATAGAAAAGGTTGTAATTTACTTTATTACTTAAGGGGAAATTCTAGGGTGATTTCTGATAGGGGAAAGACCTGTTTGATTATAATTCCTAATAATAATAATGATAATATTATAATAAGATAGGGAGGTTTTAGAGTGTACTAGCTATAGTATAATAAGTTAAAAGGCGAGATAGAGGGATAAAGATATTTAAAGGGCAGTAGCTAGTTAGCTATAATACTAGGAAAGTTAGTAAAAATTTAATATAATAGAAAAAAGGTTATAATAGTTTTTATGCTTACTAATTAATAATTTTTCTTTTAAAATAAAAATCCTATGCTTTTTTTTATTAAAACTAGTAGAGCTAGTCTTAGCTGCTATTAAATATAAGGAGTATAAAATGAGTTAATATAGTAACTATATAAAGTTGTTATATAAAACCTTATATTAGAAGACTAGGGCCCTTATATATATTAGCTGAAAAGACATATTATTATTAACCTATATATTTATTTGTTTTTATTATATACTCCTCTATTTTTATTATTATTATATATTACTTTATATATACTAAATTACTACTACTAGCTACCTAAGTTATTAATTTCCTATTATTTAAAATAGTAATATAAAGATATAAAAACTTTAGGTTATTAGATATTTGTATTAAGACTATAGATACTAATTTATAAACTTATAATACTTAAAAGGGCATTTATCTTTAGACTATATAGAATATTAGGCTGCCGAGTTTTATAATATCTATTCTTTAGCAACTTTAGTTTTTTTTTAACCTAGTTAAACTCTGCCTTACATTTATAGATTGTAGTTTTATACCTTGTTATCTGCTAGGCGAGTATGTTGCTTTTACTATAGCTTTAGGTTTTATAAACAGTAATAATATTATAATCAGCTTTATGTTATAGCACTTTAATCTTCTTTTTAAAACCTTTATTCTCTATAGCTAATTTAGCAGCGTATTTAAATACTTAGTTAAAAAGATTCTTATTATAATCTATATTATTTTAACTTATAACTAACCTCTTTTTTAGATCTTTTATTTATATATTAGCTGTCTTTAGGCTTTTTTCTAACTCTGCTAATTTAACAAAGTTAAAATTAGATAAGCAAAGGAACATATTATTAGCTTTAGCTAGCTTTTTTTTAAGCCCTACTCTTATTACCTTTAATATAGCAATTTCTATTTAACAAGACTTAAGACTTTTACTTTAAATAGCTGCCTATTTTTAAATAGCTTTATAATCAACTTTAAATATATTATATTTTTTTAAAATATTTATATATATATTATATTATTTAAATTAACAGCTAAATAGCTATACTAATTGTTATTTTCTTTATTTAATAAGTAAAAAAAAACCCTGCTTATATATAAGTAAGATAAAAACGTTTTATACTATTTAGCTAGTATTAATTACGCTTTACTAATATTAGAAAAAGGTTGAAAGTAAAGTAACTTTTATTTTTATATAAAGTAATTACAAACTAGGTAGGATTTAAACCTACTGTCTTAAGTAAAACCTGCTTATATATATTACTATACTATTAGCACTAAATTTTTTATAATATATATATTAATATATTAATACGATTTTAATAAATACTAATATAACTAAGGCACTTTAGTTTATTAAAAATACTAATTTTTGCTAAAAGGTATAATTAAAGGTAATTACAGTATTAACACTCTTAAGGATTAAAAAATCTTGTTTTATAAAATAAAGATATATAGTTAATAGGTACTTAGCATTTAATATACTAATAATCTTCTAACTGAATTAAATATAATAATAGCCTTTAGTTTATATTATATAGCTAAGAAGATTTATTAGCTTTTCTAGCTAAATAGATATAAGGATTTTTTTATTTAAGTTTAAATTTTGCAGGTTGCTAAAGAGTTTAGCAGTAAAGGAGAATTTCGTATTTATACTAATAATATATTTTATAGTTTATTTTAGAGGTATAAGAGGGAAAGTGTTTAAAAAAGGGAAAGGAAATTATATATATTAAAAAAATAAAAGAATATAATATTAAGTTTTTTAATAATATCTTTATATAGTATTAGATAAAATAAGACTTAGAATATAGAATTATATTTATTTATTAGTTTCTTATTCTTATAAATAATATTATTATACTGTAGTTAGTAACTTATTTAGAAAAATAATATAATAAGATACTTAAAAAGACTAGTAGGTATATAAGGCAGGAGCTATATAGATAGCCTTTTTATATTTTATCTTTATTTAAATTTATTAACTTAGGAAGAGGGCTAAAAGCAAACCTATTTTCTATTAGAACTAAGGGGCTAGCTTTTATATTATTTTTAATAAAAAATGTAAATATTAATAGATTTAACGTTATTATATAAGAAGTATATATAAGATCTGTTAGTATTATATAAGCTATTTGCTACTTAAGGAAGGTTATAAAATTAGAGATATAAATATTATTAGCTGCATATATATCTAATATACCTTAAGTAAGGGGTTATAACTAATAAGTTATAAATATACTTAGATACTTAGGACTTTCTACCTATTTATAAAAAGGGCTAATAATTCCTAAGTTAAAAAGGCTTAAAAAAAGAAATTAAGGACTTTAAGACTTTTAATTAATTATTATTAAATATAACCAAGTTCTAAGTCCTTTATAAGAGCCTTTGCTATAAGCGCTATAGCTTGTTCTATTTAAAGCGTATTATATAAAGATACTAAATCTGCTAATATAGGCTTAAATAGGTGATAAGGAATAATATTAGCTTATACTAGTTAGAATAATAGTTTTAGTTGTATTTATATTACCCTAGCTAGGTATAGAAGCGCTAGAGAGATTATTAAAGTAGGCATATTAATTATTAAAGGCCTCTTATTATTAATATATGCTTCTGTATATAGTGTTAGATTGTAGGCAGTATAAGGGCTATTATCTAATAGTACTAAGGATATTATAATATTTAAATAATGCTTATAGCTAATAATACTAATCTGCTACTAGCCTTTTTAAAGTGCTTTTTATAGTAAAGCTTTAACTGTTTTGTTATAGATATTGTTTTCTATCTTAGTAATTAGGCCTAGCTAGGCTTTTAGTAATAAATTAACTGCTAAGTGCTATAAACTAGACTTTTTATTAGCCTGTATTACTATCTGCTATCCCTAAGATATACTAGACGATATAGGTTTGTTATGTTTTTTAAAAGAAGTAGATATCCTGATATTATTAGCTATTTTATTAAAAGCTTAGCTTAAGTCCTAGGAGTTTATAAAAACTACTATGCTACCCCCCGAGGTTATTTTAAGCTTAGCCCTACTTTTAAAAACAAAGAAAATTAACTAACTAAAGGAAGTGGCGTTATCTAAATAACTGCTTAAGGGCTAGATAATTTGTGCTACTTGAGAATTATTTAATGTTAAGCTTCTGTTAGTATATTATAAGTATTAGTTATCTGTTTTTTAAAAAACCTGTAAGGTTTAAATGCTAAGATTTTATAAAAGAGACTTAGGGATAGTAGTATTATAAAACGTTATTAAAGTTAAACTAACAGTGCTTATATTAAAGCTAAGCTAAGTTTGAAATTATAAGCTTGCATTAAATCTAGGGTTAGTAAATATTGCTAAATTTGCAAAAAACCTAGAAATACTAGTAAACTATGATTATAACTCTAGTTAGTAAGAAAGGATGCTTAAAAAGGGAGTAGCAGGGGGGGTTTTATAATAAGTCTAATAAGGCTAATAGTCCCTATAAGGGTTGACTTTTTTTAAACAAGTTAGCAATTTTGTAATAGCTGTTATAAATAAAGCAGATTTTAAGCTATATAAAATAGGTATACAGCAGTTAGGCACTGTTTTTATAACTAGCTAACTAGTATAAGCTGAATACTGCTTATATAATAAACCTGCTATAGAAAGTAAACATACTTGACTTGCTCTTAGTAAACTTTAAGTATATTATTTTTTATTACTTTAAAGAAGTCTGGCGTAGTAGTCTTTTACTATATGTGGTAAGTATATGCTGGCTAAGCACTGTTTTTATAACTAACTAACTAGTATAAACTAGATACTGCCTTTATAACTAATTATAGTAACGCTTTTTAAAAATAAAAAAGATTTTAAAATATATAAGGCAGGCATATACTAGCTAGGCACTGTTTTTGTAACTAACTAACTAGTGTAAGCAAGATGCTGCCTTTACAACTAACTATAATAACGCCTTTAAAAAATAACACTGGTTTTAAGTTCTGCGTAAACCTAACCATAATAACGCCTTTAAAAAACAATGTTAATTTTAAGTTCTACATAAACCTAAGGTTATATAGTAGTTATACTATAGTTATCCTACTGCTTATATAGTAGTTATAATAAGTAATAATGTGCTTATTTCCCTAGTTATAATGTGTATAACTAGTGGTTATTTTATTCTACTGCCCTAAGTTAAATTGCTACTTTGCAATTACACCTATGCACCTTCCGCTACTACAATTCCTATAAAGCCTGTAATGTTTACCTTATTATTTTAGCCTATATAAGTGTATACTGGCGAAAATGCTGAATATAGTAGGGTTATTAAAACTTATAATTAGTAATTATAATTACTAGATAAAGGATTAGACTACTTACAAATATAAAAGTAGTTTAAATAAATAGGCAATGTTTCTATAATAATAAATATAAAATTAATCTGCCTCCTATAATAGTACTTACTATAGGAAAACTTTAGTAGCATATTTTATATACTATTTTACTAAAATCTTATATAAGTCTTACTTTAAAACTAATTTATTTACAACCTGCTATAATACCAAAAGTAAGCAAACCTTAAATAAAGTATTATATTTGGATATATTAATAGTTACTAATAATAAAAGCTTAGGCAGCTATTTATATTAAAGCTCTTTTAACGCTATACCACATATTATTTACAGCATATTTCTTATTATACCTAAAAATTAGAACATCTTAATTAATATAAGGCCTATTAAGATTAATAATATAAAAAAGAGAGTTAACTATTTATTAAAGACCTTTTATACAAAATAATACTATAAATTTTAATTTTTAGCTAATCATTAGTAATTTTACATTACCTATCTACAATATTATTAGATCTTAATTAAGCTAAAGTACTACTATATAATCTTTTATTCCTAATTCTAGTGTTTATAGGCTGGTAGCAGGGTGCAAGAATATTAACCTCACTATATATAAGGGGCTAATACTGTGCTACAGGCCAGGGTTACCAGGAGCAACACCACACTATACACATATTAGGTACTAAAGTAAATAGGCAAAGTTTCCTACCTAATAAATTTAGGGATAGCTACTTACTAAAACAATATTACGCATTATATATAGTGAGGTTAATATTCTTGTATCCTGCTACCAGCCTATAAACACTAGAATAGGAATAAAAGATTATATAGTAGTACTTTAGCTTAATTAAGATCTAATAATATTG
>NPFG01000828.1:0-11720 GCA_002288965.1 Xylaria sp. MSU_SB201401
ATTATTTTAATAAAAAATACTATTTTTCTAGTAATATTTTTTAAATTTTTCTAAATAGTAGCTTTTATAATTATTAAAAATAAAAAGACATTTTATACCTATTAAATATAGTTAAGTATATTTATTAAAGTATTTAATCTATTTTAAACTAAAATTATTATTAATTTAGCTGTTATATAAAACTATAATTTACTATTTAAATAATAAAAGGCTATTATAATATTAAAAGGTAAAATAGGTTTTCCTTTTTAAAATAATAAAAAGTAATATTAACTAACCTTATAAATTAATTAAATAAATAGCTATAAACTAATTTTAATTATTTTACTAGGCTTATTTAAACTTATTTTACCTTTTAACATTTATTATAATTATATTAGTTATAATTATACTTATTATAAACTCTATTTCATTAAAATTATATATATCTTTTTTTATAATACTTTTATATTTAATAGTTTTTTTTATATATTTATAATATATATTATATTTAGCAAGATTTTTATAAAAGACTTTGCTATAGTTAATTTAACAGTCCAAACGCGTTTAAAGGGCTAGTATATAGTTTATAAAGCACATTATTTAGCATTTTCTAACCAGTTAGCTACTCTACTTAGTTAATAGTCGGTCGGCTATATTTTAAATATAATATACTTAAAGGGGAAACACTTTTAAATCTAAATAAATTATAAACTATATAATCGCCTGCTTTTTAAAGTCGATTAATTTTGACTTTATATTTTTACTACTACACTAGGGCATAATAGTAGCGATTTTATAATAAAAGGTTTTATTAAAAACGCTATATATTTTTATAAGCTTATAAATAAAAATATAAGGATTATGTTTAAAAGCGTTAGTAGCAGTTAGTAACCTAGCTTTTTTTAACACATAGTCTATTATTATAGGTAAAAAAAATACAGTTTAAATAATAGGAGGTAGGAAAACTTAAGACTATTATTACTTAATAATATTTATTATTTAATAATGAAATATATTAAGTTAAATATAAAATAACTAAAAAGATTAACAACTTTAATATAAACTAGTAGTTATAAAAGTAAAGTAATTATAACCTTTAATTATAAAACTTAAATATCTTATTTAAAGCTATTAGCCTACCTACTTTTATTAAAGACCTTTTTATATTTAAAGCTTATAACAACTTTAACTAAGCTATAGTATTACTTTATTAAAAGATAATTATAGGCTAATACTATAAGGTAATATTAGTTATTATAACGACTTTATAGCAGCCTTTAAGACGCTAACTATTTATTATAAGCCTAATAATAAGCTTAAAAGGAACTACCTAATCTAAGTCTTTTATAGCCTAAAGTACACTATAAGCATTAATCTTAGCACTTTTAACATTAAGTTTAATGTTATAGTGGCTAAACTAATAGAAAAAGGTGCTAAAATTAACTTTATTAACTATTATAATAACTATTTTAAGGCTTTTTAAAAAGACTGTTTATTTTAAACCAGTTAAATATATTATACTTTTAAAACCTTTAAAGTATTTTATAATACTAATCTTAATATTATACTTATTATACTTTTAATAAAAACCTTTATAATAAACGTTTTATAAAATAAATAAAATTACTAAAAGCTTTCCTAATAGTTCAATAAGCTTTTAACACCTTTTAAGGGTAACTCTAAAGGGTAGTATAATAGTTATAAAAGACAAAATGGTTATAAACCACTTAATAATACTATTAAAACACCTACTAATAATAGTAGTACTAGCACCTAGTCTATCTTTTAAGTTTAATATAATCTACTTTTATAAACTATTAATGTAATTACTATATAGCTTATAAAACTACTTTTTAATTTTGTTAAAAGGTAGTGCACTATAAGGCATATGGTAGCGGGGCTATAAAAGGTCTTACAAGGGGCACAGACTAGTTATAAGGGAAGGTAACAGATCTCAACAGTATTAAAAGTAAAGGTTATAGTGGGTAGGTCATTATAAAGCTAAGTGTAAATGGTAAACAAAGGATTAAATTACTTAATTATCAAGTTGTTAAATAAAGGGAAATTCCAGCGCTTATATAGCTAAAAGTATAGTAGATTTAGTGCTAATAGCATTAAGTTTACACTATAGTAACTAACTAAATATAAAGGAGATTAACCTGGCTAAGTCTTAATTAGTGGAGTCTATAGTCACTTAAATTAATAGATTGTTTAGCGCTTAAGTCAGTGAGTTAGTCGGTATTACCGAACCCTATAGGGGTTACCCGGGACCCGCTCACTCTCCCGGGAGTCCTCCTATAGGCTCTATATCACCCACTAACCCCACTAGGTTATCCACTAACCCATTCACTAAAATCACTAGCTACCTTACCAACGGTATTAATACTTTAGCACTATTAATAACCCTTATAAGCCTTGCTTAATGCTATAAAACTTTATACTCACTCTGCTAAAGCTCTATACATATTATATAGCCGCTGTAAATAAGCCTAAAATAGGCCTTACAGCTAAATAAGTTAAGTGGCTAGTTAGTAAAACTATTATATACTATAAGGTAGCACCTAATATTGCTAGCTGATTTTAATAAATTTATTATAATTAGTTAATAATATAGTAGTTAAACTAATAGTTTAAGCCTTTTAATTATATAATACTAATAACACTTATTATATTTATAATAATTTTAATTAATTTAATAGCTATAATGCTTTTATAAAAAGTATAACCTTTATAATAATTATTAAAGGCTTTTTAGCACTTTATAGTTTAAATACTATAAAACTAAATTTTTATTATTTATTAATAAGTAGTACACTATAAGGTATACGGTAGTGGGGCTATAAAAGGTCTTACAGGGGGCACAAACTAGTTATAAGGGAAGGTAATAGATCTTAATAGTGCTGAAAGCAAAGGTTATAATGGGTAGGTCACTATAAAGCTAAATATAAGTGGTAAATAAAGAATTAAGTTGCTTAATTATCTAATAGCTAAATAAAAAGAAATTCCAGCGCCTATATAGCTAAAAGTATGGTAGATTTAGTGCTAATAGCACTAAGTCTATATTATAGTTACTAACTAAATATAAAGGAGATTAACCTAGCTAAACCTTAGTTAGTAAGATTTACAGCTACCTAAAATAGTAGATTGTTTAGCGCTTAAGTCAGTGGGTCAGTTCAGTATAACTAAACCCTATAAAGGCTATCCGGGACCCGCTTACTCTTTTAAGAGTCCTTTTATAAGCTTTATAAGACTTATTATCCCTATTAAGTTATCTACTAACCTATTTACTAAAATCATTAACTAACTTTATTAACGGTATTAACACTTTAATATCACTGGTGACCTTTATAAGCCTTGTTTAGCGTTATAAAGCCTTATATTTACTCCGCTAAAGCTTTATACATATTATATAGCCGCTATAAGTAAGCTTAAAATAAGCCTTATAATTAAATAGATTAAGTGGCTAGTTAATAAGGTTATAGTAGCTGAAATGGCTATTATAGCCGTGTAACTATCGTATACTATAGGGTAGTATTTAATATTACTAGCTAATTTTAATACGCCTTTTTAATAAGGGTACTACTTAATAAGCCCTAGTATCTACTAAAACTTAACTTATTTAATAGACTTTAGGGGCTTAATTAAACCGTTAGCTGCTATATCTTTAATAAAAATATAGTATATATTAATATCTTTAGCGCGTTAAGCCTTTTTAATATATATAAACTTTATAAAAGTATGCTTTATACGCTAATAGTATTTAAAGTCTTTAGCAGTCGCTATAGCGCCTATATTATTACTATATAATATTATAACCCCTAAAATAGGCTGCTAAATTTCAGTATAAAGACCCTGTAGCTATTAAGACTTTTTAACGGCTTTTATTAGTACTATATATTCAGCTTCTAGGGTAAAGAGTATTACTATATTAGCCCTTTTAAACTTTTAGCTTATAATAGTATTAGCTACTATAATAGTATAGTTTTAAATAGATTTAATAGTTTTAAAGCATTTAGCAAAGTCGTTATCGCTATATATTATGGGCGGGTAACTTAATAAGTCGCTTAGTGTATTATATAAAGGCTATTAGTCCTTTATAGTAAAGTAGTAGATAGTAAAATTAGCAGTGCTTTTAAGTACTTAAATAGTTTTATAGCGGTAGAAAGGTATAGTTTATAAGGGGCTTATATATAGGTAGCTAGCTATTAATAACTAAAAGCTATATTAGGTTTAATTATTTATATTAGGTAGTTAGCAGTGCTTATAACTATTAAATAATAATGCTTATCTACTAAACTTAAAAGAGTTCTAGCGTCTTTAGCCTTTATAATACTAGGCTATAATAATACTTTAATAGACTTAATATCTTTTAAATTTAGCTTAATTAGCGCTTATTTAATATATTATAGCTAACTAAAATAAAGCTTTTAGTTAGCTTTATCCTGCTATATTTCGGCACTTAAAAACTACTAAGTAGGGCCTTAGTCTTTTATAAAGTATATGCTATTAATTTCTTGCTTTAGTTACTTAATATAGGCCTTATTAGGTTTTAATATTAAGTAGTTATTAATATAAACTATTATAAAGTGCCTTATAAGTCTATTATAATATATTAAAAAGTCACTAACTAAAAGCTTAAACCTTAAACTATTTAGTAATTTAGTGAGCTTTTTTTGCCACTGCCTCGGGGCTTATTTTAGGCCGTATAAGGCCTTTAATAATAGTAAGACTTGCTAAGTTCTAAGCTTATAGCCGTTTTTAATAGCTAGCTATAATAGTTTTAAATCTACTAATAACACTATAAAGCCTTTTAATAGCCTGCTATAAATCGTTTTAAAAAGGTCTTTATTAAGAAAAGCCTTTATAAAGTCTATTAACTCTACCTCTTAGTTGTTAATAATTATTAAGGCTAGTAGTAAATGCTAGGTTAAAGATATAGTTATAGCGGCAAAAGTCTTTATAAAGTTAGTGCCAAAGGCTTATTTAAAGCCTTTAACCACTAACTTAGCCTTAAATTTAATAATCTACTTTAAAGTATTTAGCTTATATTATAGTACTTATTTATTGCTAATAGCGCGTTTATTTAAGCCTAACGCCTTTATAAACCATAGTGCCCCTAATTATAATAGCTGCTTAAGTTTAGCCCTAGCAGCTACTAGCTAGCTTTTTTAGTTAAAAGTCTTTAGCGCTAAAGTTAGCCTTTTAAGCTTTTTTAAAGCCGTTATAATAGTATAAATAATACTTTATACCACTATATTTACAGTAGTTAAGTTAATATTTATAAGGTTAAGCAAGGGCTTAATCCTATTATTTATTACGCTATATTTTTCTTTTTTAATAAGTATTATAAAAGGTAATTCCACTATAATAAAGGGTTTAGCGATTTATTTAGTAGGCTAAACAGTAGTCTAATTAAAAGTTTAATTAGCGCTTATCCCTTATAAACCTTTTATAATTATAGTTAAATCGCTTTTTATAGTATTTTTTATAAGAGGATTATTAACGCTTACACTAGGGGTAGTGCTAGGGGGTATATAGCACTAAAACAGGTCGTTAGGGGTTGACTCCTTATTATTTAAGGCTTTTAGACAGTTTAAAACGCCTTTTAAGTCGCTATAGTTTTCAGTAGTTTTAAAGGATAACTTAGAGGATAACTCAGAGGGTAAATTAATAGTGCTAGCAGTAGTAAGGTCGCTAAAAATAAGTAGCTAAAAGGCTAAAATAGCAGATTTTAAAAGCTTTATAATAGCTGTTTACTAAATAGTATGCTTTTTAAGTATATAAACTAGGTAGGTTTTAGCGTTTAAGATTGCTATAATATACCTTAATTTAGCCCTTTCTACTAATTTAAAAGCTTTAACCCTTTATTTATATAGTATAATAATTAAACACCTAGAGCTTATAACTTTATAGCGCTTTAGCAAGGGTATATAAAGTATTATAACAGGTTTTAGCTTATTTTATAATAGCTAATAAAAGGTTAAGTCCTTATTAGTAACTACTATTTAGTTTACTAAGTTTATTATAAGTGCTATAGCGTAGTACTAAAGGTATAGCGGAAGGCTAAAGGCTTATAAGGTAGTTTATAAGCGGTTGAGGATTATTTTAATGAAGCGTTTTACTAAGCCGTTTTATTTATAAGTATAAAGGCTAAAGGTGTTAAAACTAATACTTTTAGCAGCTAGCTAGTCCCTTATAAGGCTGTTATTAACTTTAGTGCTTAAATTAAAGTGAAAGTGCGCTAGATAATAGTTATAGCAGTTATTAAACCCTTTAAAATAACCTTTTATAATAAAGTGTATAATGGGTGCTAATTTGTTTTTTAGCAGGTATATTTATTTATAGCAAGTCTTTTAGTCTATTAAGATTAGTGAATAAGGTATTTAAGAGTAAGGTAAAGGTTTAATAGTTATTAAGTTACCTATTATAACCACTAAAGCAATTGCTAGGTTAGTTACTAAAAGGGTGATTAACTATTTAACAGCTTTATTTATAGCGCACTTAGCGTAAAAAAAGTCTTTATTATTAATTGAGTTAAATTTAAGAAGTCTAATAGTAATTTTAGCAGTCTTTTTTAAAAAGGGTAGGCTTATATAACTTAGCTAATAGTGTTATAATATTACTAATTTTAAAAGCCTAAAAGGTTCGGCTTTAAAAGAGGTATTTAAAAATAACCTATTTAAATAGGGGCTATTAAATTAAGCCTCGCTATTTATAGCTTTAAAGTTTACTAGTTTATCCCTTATAACGATAACCGTTTTGCTTTTAAAACTAGTAAAGGGGTTATAAGTCCTTTATAACGCTTAAAGTAATAGTTTAAACTTTTTAATAGTATAGCTATTAGCGCTTTAGTTAGAAGTTTAAAGCGTTTTTTTTAAGGCAAAATAAAACCTTAACTACTAGAAGTTTAGTGTGGCTAAAGCTTTATCCTTACTATTAAATAGCGTAAGTCTTTTAAAGAACCCTTTAAAAAGGTAGTATAACGCCCCTAAAACAATATTTATACTAAATTTTAAGATAAATAACACCTTTTTTAAAGTAAGAGTGCTATATTTCTAACTAGAGTAGTGAACTTTTAGCTTTATAATTCTTAAACCGCAAGGTATTAAAGAGCCTTTAATAGTAATTATAAGGGCTATGCTCCTTATAAAGGTATTATAGCTATTAAACCAGCTAAAATTGTTATAGATATAATAAATGCTGCTAGTATTATATAGCTAAAAGGTTTAAGCCACGGGTTTAGCCGCTATATTATCAACTAATTACAATAAATTAGGGAGCAGTTTAGCGGGCTATATAGTGATCATATTAGCCGTCTACAGGGGTAGATTGTATTAGATTTAAAAGGTGGACTAGGTGCTAGTGTTAGTGCTATATGTAGTTGTTTTAGTAGTATTATTAAGTGGTTTATAATCACCTCGTCTTTTATAACTACTACGCCGCCCTTTAAAGTTACTTTTAGAAGGTGTTAAAAGCTGGTTTATAACATGGTTAGCGCTTTAAATAGGAGGCTTGTCAGGCTATTAAAAAGGCTTTTAATAGTTCTGCTTATTTTATAAAGCGTTTATTATAAGGGTTTCTACTAGAAATATAATAGGTATAGCGCTAAAATTAGTATTATAAGATGCCTTAAGGGTTTTAAAAGTCTAGCGCATTTAATTGGTTTAAAATGGATAGTCTTTTTTTAAAGCCTTAAAATAATTGTTATAATAGTCGATCAAGTTAATTTTAATACTCTTCTCTGCTAATTTAGCTATTATAGTATTAAATTTAGCGTTAAAAGTGCTAAGGTTAGTGCTTATAATATACTTTAGGCTATAAAAGACCTAGATTAAACAGTCCTTTTTAAGCTTATTATTTAACTTATAAAAGGTAGTTAGCGTTTAAAAGGCCGCTATAAGGTCGTTATAATAACTAATATTACCTTATAGTACTAGCTTATAGCTATTTTTAAATAAAAAGAGCATTATATCCTAGTCGGGGTTATTATAAGCTTTAAATATAAAAGGGTTTTTAATAAAAGTAGGTAGGCTAATAATTTTAAATAAAATGTTTAAACTTTATAACTAAAAGTTGTAATTGCTTTGCCTTTATAACTATTAGTCTATACTAAAATTATTAATCTTTTTAATTATCTTACGCTTAACTTGCTTTTAAAAAATAGTTGGGTTAGTGAATAAAGCCATTAGTTTAGTAGACCGGCTAGCGCTAGCTATAGCGGGTATAATAAATATAATAAATAAGATAACTAGAAGTTAAATGCTAAAAGCAGAAATAGCGTTTGTTAAATTATTTATAATAGTTTTAGGCTTTAAATAATATATTAAAAAGCCTAAAAGTTGCTATTAACGTTAGTAAACTAGTTGTTAAAGTGCTAGAATTATTCGCTATAATTGCTAATAAGCGTATTAGCGGTCTCGATAAAGGCTTTAATAGTCCTTTTAATAAGGTTATTAAAGTCTAGGCTAGAGTAGTTTATAGCAGGCAAAAGAAAACGCTAGCAGTATATTAAGCTAATAAGATAAGGGGTAAAAGAGGGCTAAATCAGGGGTCTAACGCCCTAATTAATACTTAAAAGTGAGTGCTAGGAGGGCCACTGGGAGCCTAACGTAGGTAAAGGAAGGGGGGTAAAGGCCACTATAGCCTAGTTAAAAAACAGTGCTAAAGAGACACTAGTAGTAAGTTATACCGGGCTCATAACCTGTTAATAAGTAGTACACTATAAGGCATACGGTAGTAGGGCTATAAAAGGTCTTATAAAGGGCATAAACTAGCTATAAAAGAAAGTAATAAATCTTAATAGTGCTAAAAGTAAAGGTTATAATAGGTAGGTCACTATAAAGCTAAATGTAGGTAGCAAATAAAGGATTAAGTTATTTAATTATCTAATAGCTAAATAAAGGGAAATTCTTACGCTTATATAGCTAGAAATATAATAGATTTAGTGCTAATAATATTAAGTCTATATTATAGTTATTAACTAAATACAGAGGAGATTAACCTGGCTAGGCCTTAGTTAGTAGGATTTACAGCCACTTAAAATAGTGGATTGTTTAGCGCTTAGGTCAGTGGGTCGGTTTAATATAACCGAACTTTATAGGGGCTATCCGGGACCCGCTCACTCTCCCGGGAGTCCCCTTATAAGCTTTATAAAACCTACTATCCCCACTAGGCTATCCACTAATCCACTTATTAAAATTACTAACTAACTTTATCAACGGTACTAACACTTTAACACTATTAGTGACCCTTATAAGCCCTGCTTAGCGCTATAAAGCCTTATATTTACTCCGCTAAAGTTTTACACACACTATATAGCCGTTATAGGTGAGCTTAAAATAGGCCTTATAGCTAAATGGGTTAGGTGGCTAGTTAATAAGGCTGCAGTAGCTGGAGTGGCCATTATAGCCGTGTGGCTATTATATACTACAGGGCAGCACCCGATATTACCAGCTGATTTTAACATTACTTTAATTAGAAATATAATACTTTTACTTTAAAAAAGGTGCTATTTATTTTAAAATTTAATATAAATATTATTTTAAAGGTATTATATTACCTTTTTAAAAAGTCTTTTAAGGGATTTATATTATTTAGTAGTAAAGATAAAGCTTTAATCACGCTAAACTTTTAATAGTTAAAGTTTTATCTTACTTTAAAAAAAAGCTTTAAACCCCTAACTAAAGCGCTAATAGCTATATTATTAAAGGGTTTAGACTATTACTTTAAATATTATAAAAAACTTATAACCCTTTTATTAGTTTTAATAATAAAATAGTTATTATTATAGGGGATAAATTAGTAGACTTTAAAGTTATAAATAATAAGGCTTAGCTTAATAGCTTTTATTTAGGTAGGCTATTTTTAAATGCCTTTTTTAAAGCCGAACCTTTTAGGCTTTTAAAATTAGTAATGCTATAATATTATTAGCTAAGCTATATAAGCCTACCCCTTTTAAAGAAAACCGCTAAAATCACTACTTAATTTTTTAAGTTTAACTTAATTAATAATAAAGACTTTTTTTATATTAAGTGCGCTATAAGTAAAGCTATTAAACGGTTTATCACTCTTTTAGTAGCTGACCCAGCAGTTACTTTAATAGTTATAATAGGTGACTTAGTAACTATTAAGCCCTTACTTTACTTTTAAACACCTTATTTACTAATCTTAATAGACTAAAAGACTTATTATAAATAGATATACCTGTTAAAAGACAAATTAGCACTTATTATATATTTTATTATAAAAAGTTATTTTAAAAGGTTTAATAACTATTATAACCACTATTTAACGCACTTTTATTTTAACTTAAATACTAAAGTTAATAATAGCTTTATAAAAGACTAGCTAGCTATTAAAGGTATTAGTTTTAACACTTTTTAGCCCTTATATTTATAAATAGAATAGCCTAGTAGAACGCTTTATTAAAGTAATCCTCGACCGCTTATAAACTATTTTATAAGCCTTTAACCTACCGTTATACCTTTAGTACTATACTATAGCACTTATAATAAACTTAGTAAACTGTATAGCGGTTATTAATAGGGACTTAACCCCTTATTAGCTATTATAAAATAAGCTAAAACCTGTTATAGCACTTTATATACCTTTATTAAAGCGTTATAAGGTTATAAGCTTTAGGTGTTTAATTATTATATTATATAAATAAAAGGTTAAAGCCTTTAAATTAATAAAAAAAACTAAATTAGGGTATATTATAATAATCTTAAATGCTAAAACCTACCTGGTTTATATGCTTAAAAGATATACTATTTAATAAACAGTTATTATATATCACATCTAGCCTTATTAGGCTTTAAAGCTATATAAACCTATATACTTAAAGGTATCTTCCTTATATACATCTTATACCTGATTCCTCTCTTTTATAAGCTTTAGTCTTATATAATACTTATTATATAAAATATAAGACTTAAAGCTATTTATATATATTATACCTAACTTAATTTATTTACCTATTTGTAATAATTCTAAAGCTTTTTTTAAAAGTTATTTATAATATTTAAATAGCTTATTAAAAACCTGTTACAAGAGTAAGTACTGCACCTAAAAGCCTTACTTAGGCTAAATTATTAATAATAATATAAACTTAAACCTAGTATAAATTGTCTTTAAGACTAATAAAAAACAATTGCTAATATAAACTATTTTTAAACCTACTTAAGAGTACTACTATATATAAACTTTAGTAATAAAATATCTAGTTATAAATGGAAATAAAATAATTAAAATAGCAAATTTTTTTAAAAAAAAAATTATAAATGCTTTATAGAAAATTTAGAGCCGTTTTAGCTTTAGTTTAAAAAAAAAAATAAAAAAAGTAAAAAATAAAAATTTTAAAAGATTTTAAGGATTTTTTTAATCTTAATAATTAGTTAACACCTTTGTTATAGCAATAGGGTTAAAACTAAATAAAGGGAAATAAAAATAACAAAAATAATAACCTTTTATTTTTTTATGTCCCTTTTTATAGAGTTAAAATTAGGGTAGTTTTAAAGGTTAATTATAAAAGAATTAAAAGTATTACTATTATAGTTTTAAGTATTAGTAAATATGCTATTTTTTAAAAAACCTAATTTTAGTCGCCTTAATAACCATACCCTAACTCTGGTTCTGGGTTATTAAAGTCTGGCAAGCCATTAGCTTCCATCTTAGGCTGGCCCTCGCTGTAAAGACGGTCGACGCTGTGGCGTGGTGTCGTGTCTGGTCGATAACCG
>NPFG01000829.1:0-11715 GCA_002288965.1 Xylaria sp. MSU_SB201401
GTATAAACCTCTTTAAGATAAGAAGATCTAATAATTTAAAAATAAAAACCCTATAAAAGCAACTTAAATATATAGTAATTAGCTTTTATTTATTTAATAAACTTTAATTATTATTAAAGATACTAGTTATTATAATATATATATTACAAAATAATTAGAATTTGCTAAGTAAAGTAGTTAGTAGCACCTTTAAAACTTTAATAACTATCTATAGTTATTAGAAGACTAGGATATCTAGAAAATGCCTACAGCTAATATGCAGTTTTATTATATAAAGCTAACAAATCTTTTTTAAAATAAGCTAAAAAGTTAAATAACTTTACTTTTAAAAACTTAAAAGGGTATAGTTTAATTAGCTACACGTTAATATAAGCTAATAAACTTTAACTATTTTTTAATTAAATTATAAAATATAGCTAAATTAAAAGCGATTTTAATTTTAAACCCTTTACTAACACAGCTTGTAGCTAATATTATAATCCTTCCAGTTAAACTAATTATAAGAGATCTAACCTTATTAATACTTTATATAAATAGTACCTATCAAAACTATAAAGGGAAGATTATACTTTATAAACAGTATAAAAATAAGATATATTAAGGGTCTAAGTGCCTTTAAAAACTAAAGGTTATAAGACTAACTATATTAAATCTAATATATAGTTTTAATATATAGTAAAGGCGTTTTAGAGATTTTTCTTTATATTTGCTAAAAAGAAAATAATAATTAGGTTTTTCCTTTAAATAAAGCTGTGTTTTAATAAATATACATTATTTTATATATATATCTATTTATTAGTCTTTTATAAGATTTCTATAAGGTTTAAAAACTCTATTTATTTCTATTTATCTTTATTAGTCTTTATCTAATTATTAGTTTTTTATAAGATCTTTATAAAGTCTAAAGACTTTATTAGTTAGTCTTTATTTTAAGCTGTTTTTATATAGGATTTAAAGCTATTTTAAAGGGTATTAAGTAGTAGTTAGTCTCTTATATTACTTAAGCTATATATAAAGGTCTAATAATATTACCGCCTTATTTATTTTATTATAATATTAAACTTATAACTATTTAGCAGCTTTTATAAAAACTAAAAGCTATTATTTTAAAGTTTAGCTAGATATCCTATATTTTAGCTATAAAAGCCCTATTAATTTAGCTAATTAACTATAATTTAATAGCAAATCTAACCTAAAGTAATTATAAAAATAGTCGGGGCCTTTAAAAAAAGACTTTAGCGACTTTTTTATATACTAGAATTATTAGCTTTAACTTTGCAAAAGGCAATAGTATAGGCTTTAGAAAGCCTCCGTTTGCTTTAGCCTCTAAATCGGGATCAATTTAATTAGGGAGAAGGGGATAATTATCACATTTCTAGGTTCCTAGCCTAAGATCCCCTAATAAGGACACTAGCTAATTATATTATACTTATATTTATATATAAACTCCTAGGTCTAGTTGTTGTAGGCTACTAGGGTCTGTCTTATTCTTTAGTTATTAACTTCTTTATTCTGTTTTATGCCTATTCTGACCCCTTTTCGTTAGTGCACCTAGCCTGTCTCGTCTTTGTCTATGACACTTTATAAGATAAAAAAATATAATAAGAATTAAAAGTTTTCTTTACTAGGGTTTTCTATTATTCCGGTAGCGCCGGTAATGATTAAATTAAAACCAAGTATAGTAACTTACTGATTAACAAACAAGCGAGAAGACTTCATTAAGGAGTTAATGTAGATAGGGAGAAACTGTTGCTCCAGCTCGGGGAGTGAGAAACCCCTTAATCAGCCTGGGGACATGCTCCTTCTGTTTACAGGAGTTACTCATAAGAAAGGGCGAGACTTCGTTGCTTCTCTCTTCAAGGTTAGCCTGATACTTCCTCATATTAGCCCGGGTTGTAAGCTGGATGTACTCTGCTTATATATCAATTAAGCAGTCATGATGCTCCTGTCTTTTATGCCCTGGTTATGCATACTTACCATGATTTGTGCTAATATCTTGGAACCCTGGAAGAGCCTAGGTGTAGGTCATGTAACTGCTTGAACTGTCTACGTAGGTACCGTTGCATCACTACAGCGGATTCGCAACAACCTATGTTCCTGTATATCTACTTCCAGGATGTGTATATAGTAGCCCGTAGGCTATGCAACTAATTAGCAGCATTCGTGTAATGTAGCTAGATAGACACCTCGACGTCGTTCGTGATTCGCTATCAAGTGATGGGTTCTTGCCGGCTATCTTTGTAGACTCGGCCATCTTTCATTACAAAGTTCACGCGCTTTATAGCGCCCACATCCTGAGCCAAGTCTCCGTCGAGGGCAACGATGTCTGCCGCATAACCCTCCTCGATTGAACCGAATCTCCTACCGCAGAGATCACCTCCACATGCCTCCCAGCCGTGTAATGTGGCGGCCTGCAGGACATCAGGAAGTGGTATTCCCGCGACCAGCATAAACTCCAACTCCCTTATGTTTTCTCCGTGGGGAAAGGCTCCTACATCACCACCGCAAGCAAGCTTGATCCCCTTATCATACACCGCTTTGGTGTGTGCGAGGATCCCTTGAAATTCTCTCTCGGCACTCTTTGAATAGTTGCCTCGCCGTCTCAATTGCTGATCATATACAGAGAGAGTAGGGACAAAGATCGTTTTGCTCTCGCTCATCGCCTCTAGGGCCGACTCGTCGGGTATGCCGCCATGCTCAATGGATGTCACGCCAGCCTTCGCAGCCATGGTAACTGCGTATGGGCTTTCAGCGTGAGCGACTATCGGAGCTCTGCTCACCTTCGCCTCTGCGACCATTGCATTCATCTCTTCCTGTGTGAATAAGGGAAATACGCGACTCGCACCGCTCTTAAACGCTTCCTCGGACGGCGGAAATTCGACCTCTCTTGCCCCAGGCCACGCTGGAGCCGGGAACCTGAGTCTACGCTTCCCATAATCTGCATAGAACTTTATGACGTCTGCTCCAGCGCCGATGCGACGACGAACGGCTGTGCGAACCCCATAAATGCCATCGGCTGGGTCAGAAATCCGGAGCACGCTATTCCCTACGCCAGGCAGACCGTTCTCGTGCTTGATCTCGTAACCCCCGCTCGAGGCGATGCATTCAGTGGCGACAAACATGCGGGGTCCGGGGATGATACCCCGGTTAATGGTGTCTCTAAAGTGGACATCTGCGTCGCGTAATCCCTCAGTGCCCAAATCTCTATATGTCGTGAAGCCTGCCATCAACGCAGCTCTTGCGTGATTTGTGGCTCGGACGACTCTTTCCACAAGACTCTCATCACGCATCTGGTTTAGTGCTGGGGTTTCGGAGTACCCATGTAGAAAGATGTGCGTGTGGGCGTCGACGAGACCTGGGATGACCGTCAAACCGCGAAGGTCTATGGTCTTCAAATCAGACGCATTATGATGAGGCAATAGTTGGTTGCGCTCATATATTCTCGTTATGAGTCCCGTGCTAGTGTCGATGTCAATAGAGATATTAGACGCAAACCGCTTTTTCCTCGAATCGAACAATGAAGACGTATGTATGGTTAAATGAGTCTTCGCCATATTACCTTTCAGTCTTTCACGTGCGACAAGAGAAATTACAAGTAAAGGCCGCTAAATACCACTTAGTCGTGGAAAAGCTAGCGATTCGGATCGCAACCAGAGTGAACAACGAGTCTCGTCAACTTGACCATGCACACCGAAGTAGTGCAGATTGCGGAGGGGTATTTAAATGGTGTTAGTCAGCAAATGCTTCGGGATCTCGGAATCATCCTGTACTTATCTAGATGGTGATGGCCTCACGGATGCGCAGCTCACATGTAGTATCAGCTCGATTCCCTGATACCCACCCGCAGATGTGTAGATCCGAATCTACCTCTTCAGGTAAGGATGCGCATGTTACTCTCATCCACTTCGACATGGGATATTTTAATCACTACCACTACTCCGTTGTGGCTCTAGACCTCTAACCACAATATCAGTTCGGCATCCTTTAAAATGCCCCTCATCGCTTGTTTTTACGTGCGTGGGCTAGCCACGAGCTATGCTCGGCATTCGTTCTCACAGGGTCAAGTAGCGTCGAGTATAAACTCAAATGGAACACTTCTTATTCTAGAATTGCTTCTACCATCTAGCAGGTCTCTATTAGACGAAGGCTACATTCCCAAAGAATGGCGTCTTATGGAAGCTGGCCGCATCTGGGGGATTCCAGGCACCCAATGTTTGATTGGGGAAAGTCTGAGGATCCACAACCGTGCGGAAGAAGTTCATGCGCCACTCAGTTCCCTGGGCCTCTCCATCGTCGACATTGAAAAGACCAAGAGGAATGGTGGCGTTCGACACCCACATCTTTGCATCCTTATCCACCTTGGTACTCGTAACTAGCCCATCAAAGATGGGAGTTGTGAACTGGCCATTATCGAAAGGCGCGCCGTCGGCTCGCAATTTGGTCGGGTTGTAGATGAAGGCCTGCCAGGTGATGTTGTTCGGGTTAACCTCAAACTCGAGATAAGTCTTTGGGTCGTTTTTGCCGCGGTAAATAAAAGCCTCCATGACCTCGTATTCGTAGATGGGGTCGTTGGTGGTCTGGCTTTTGTTGAAGAAAAAGTACTCTTCCTCGAACGCGGTAAACGTGATCTTGATATCACTGTCTGTGTAACAGAGATCGACCTGGGTAAGAGGGAACCTTTCCTCGCCGTTCGGGACCGACTTGTCATACTGTACGCTGCCTATGCCCGCGTCACAGGAGGGAACCTCTAGAGACGGCACTTGGGTGGCTGTGCATTTCGCGCTCAAGAGAGGAGCACCTGCAAGCAGGAGGTAGCTGGTCCAGCGGTTCATGATCACCATTCCGCTGCTCCCAGATGCTTTCGACGACTTGGTTCTTGCTTAGGGATGAACGAAGAGTCACACGAGATGACTGACGTGGAGAGCTAAGAAATAAGATCGGAAAACGCAGAAATCGGGGATCACAAGATTGGAAACACAGCTTTCCCATCGGAGCAATTTATACAGATGCATATTGTAGCATTCCTTTGCGAAATGAACCATGAGGGTTGCAACGCTGACCAGGGTACATCTCCCCGTCATGGTACAGCAGAACAGGTAGGTGAACGAGTCTCCCTCACCGATTCGTCTGACAAACCCACCGTTTGCGCGCTCCCTCATGTACTGTTGCACTACTGCAAACCCTACATTGCCCAGCGATTGGCCCATTTTGACAGCTTCGGGACAGGGAACACCAACATGCTCCCAGCAGATGACCCCAAGTCTGCGGAATGCATCATGATAGGACCACGGCGACGGATGAAATGAATGCACAGCAAACCGGGGATCCCAACAGCATGGGAGCTTACGTGTGCAAAGGGAGGTTGGAGTCGAATATACGCATCATTCTTGGCAATGTAGCATAGTGCAAATTAGCTGAATATTCGTACAGTTTAAGCTCGAAGCTAACCGAAACCGTTGATACCTAATCTCTCACTTAAATTACATATAGTTAGTAGTTACAGTAGCTCATCTTCTCTCTCTTTACCAATTATCCTAGGACTTACGATGTCTTCCGAATTCGATCTTGGTGTTCGGATCCAGGCTCTCACACTTCACTCCCAAGGCTTAAGAAGTAGGCTAAGAGGCATCGAGTGCGAGCGGGAGTGGCAGAAATATTGGCGGCTTGGCAAGGTTTGTGTCGGCCTGGTGACGGTCCGTAGCTGAAAAATAACGTCAAATACGGGCCGGTAGCTATCTGGCAGGCGCTTTACCTAAAAATCTTGCACAGTAGCTAATCTCTTGGCGGTGATGCGTATATTCGACTCCAACCTCCGTAGATGCCTACTCAAGCATAGCTCAATGTGACTGGTGCGCGCCGCCAAGTCCCCCTACAGTATACTGTTAGGCCTGTAGTGGTTAGTGAATCTTGGGAGATCTCCGACCGGGCATCGATCCGGCAGGAACAGATTGTAACGTTGGATTCTGTCAAGAATCGGCCCATCACAGCAACCAGCCTACATCTGGAAAGTTGTCCTATTTGTCGATATTTGTTGAGATTGGTTTTTGCAAGTATAGGTGTCATTCTCTCGGTATGACAAATGAGACAAATGAGACAAACAGATACTGGAGGATACTTAGCGTGCAATCGTCAGAGACCTGACAGACTCCTAGATGTAAGATACTTGTTGTTCCCATCCTTCGGCCTGCACTGTTAAAGCGATGATCGGTCACGACGTCTACGCTCTGTATTAATTGAACCGCAGGATCTTGCGTCCTTCAACCAATTCATCGTTCAAGACCGAAGTGCTATGACTAAAGTCTAATGTTGGTCTGTAGGCTGGTACTTCAGCAGTGTGTGTGTATAATTCTCCGATGACGATGATAGACAATGAGGGGACTGTAGGGGAATTGACCAGTCCGATGTGAATACGCATACCATGCACCGACCATGCAATAACCCAATGCCTTAAACAATGGGACTTATGCGCCGGTTGCAGCCTCAGGATATGGGTGATATACTTTGTTCTAACCTAGCAGATTTCGGTAGTCGAGAAACCAATGAATAGGGCGCCAAGATGCGGCTGAGTCCGCCTGAGTCCGCCTTACTGCCTCTCAGGCATCAAACATATAGAAAAGGGTAAATGCGGATAGTCTTGGGAACAAGGTCGTGGCTGCACACTACCTAGGTATCAACAGAGCCGTAGTCTCGAGGCAGCCAACATGTCTCACTGGCCGCACGCCAGCCCAGGCTCTATCGGAAATCCGCCTCCCCTCCCACCGCGACATGGCGGCCATGGACTCACGCCGACCCCAGATGCGGTCCCTCAACCTGCTCTTCCGCCTCGGCCAGCATCCGGGATCCAGCGGAAGAGTGTTCCCGTGTCCGAGGCACAGGATCCATCACCATACACTCAGAATCGGGATCCAGTGAACCCTCGACACTCGACTACACCACCACCACCACCACCACCACAACAACAACAACAACAACAACAACATGTGGGCATCGCCAGTATTCCCCGGGAAACCCCAGTATCAGCGGAAACCAAACCGCAAGCTGCTCGGACATCTCCCATCTATTTCCAGGTGGGAAAATACCTCCGCCGCCACCCTTGCCTGCTCATCCGGCGGTGAGTGGCAGCTCTCAAGGCTCGTCGAATACTGGTTCCCAAGATACAAGTGTCGTTCCAAGTGTATCCGAACCAGCAATCGCGAGTCCCCCTAGATTATACGCTCATGTGGACAATGTGCAAGGTGCAACCCAACAGACGGCGCCCACGCAAAGCAGCCCTACGCCGAAGAATTCATGGCAGCCCGTGGACATCACGAGAGATACAACGACGCACACAAATGCTTACAATGCTGACCACAACCCGGCTAGGCAATCCTATGTCCCACAAGAAGCCACTCAGCCTACAGTTTACAATGACGTCGCAGCGATCAATGAGAGCCTGCAAACTATGCGGCTAACAAATCCCAATGAGGCAACGCCAGCATTCTCGTCTCAACCGCATTTGCATCCTGCTCTGTCAAGACCAGAGAAGGCCCCTCCCCCAGTACAGCAGTGCCCAATTCCCCAGCCGCCTCTACCCAAGGCCTCAATGACTTCACCGACGCAGAAGTCGCCAACTACTCGTTCGTCAGCCGCCGATACATCATCCAGCACCCCACCCGCCACTGCGGCGCAATCTCAAGCGGCAACGAGGGAATGCATATCAAGCACCGTCATATTCGCAGCAACATGGTACAAGCACCACCAGGCACCAAACTTCCCCATCTGCGAAAGCTGCTACGAAAGACAGATCCGCGGATCTCGCTTCGCCAGCCAATTCACAGGAACGTACCACGACGACGGGAAGCCGCGGCTCTGCCGGTGGAAGAGCCCGCGGATAAAAGACTGTCTCTGGGAACCCGCCGTGTCAAGCGGCTCGCTCGAGCGTGTAGTCGAGTACTTGATCGTGCGCTCAACGATCCCGGATTGCGTGGGCACGGGCGGGGCGAAGGGGAGCGCGGGGATTAAATGGTATCGGCCGAGGGACAATGCGATTCCGGCTATGGTGGTTTGCCAGGCGTGCTACGAGGATTTGATCCTCGCATGTCCTAGATTCGGCGTAGACCATTTCGAGCCCAGCACGCTAGTACACCAGACCGATCAGACGTGGGCATGTGATATGGCGCTGCCGTACATACAACGCGAGTTCAAGGTGCGAGCGCAAACGAACGATTGGAAGACCTTCGTATCCGCTGTGCCAGTCCGCATGTCAATCAATCCGTGCCCTGGCGACAAGACCGTGTATCCAAGCGATAAATTCTTCACGCCGGTTAGAGGCCCAGAGGGCCTACTGATTTGCATGGCGTGCTTCTGCGATTACATCCTCCTGACAGACCAAGCCAACGACTGGAAAGACGCAGGCGAGGACCTATCGCGGCGCTTCGGGGTCTCGGTAGGTTGCTTCTTCGGGCGGCAGTTCAACATGCGGGTCCTCGCGAGCCGAACGCTCGACTCGAACGATCAGGCCCTCTTCCGACAAGCAATAGACACTGTCATCAATTCGCCACGTTGCGCTACGCAAATGCAGAGTCCTGCTTGGTTCACGCTCCTCTCAGATCCCCCTGGGTTCGAAATCTGCCGAGCCTGCGTCGCCACCATCGTGGTGCCCATGGGGATCGAGCAACATTTCACCCTGAAGCAAGGCATCTCTTCCGACAGCAAGATAACATGTAGCTTCAACCCGGGCGTCGCACGGTTCGGGATGTACATGAACAAGCTGCTAGAGATGGTTTTCAAGCAGGACCCCGCACCGCTCGAGGCCTTTATCCGGGAGTACGCGTGTCTGCCGCTGTGCGCGCGCGACCGGTACGTGGAAAAGAGGCGCTGGTACGGATGGGAGGAGTGCACGATCTGCGCGGAATGCCACCATGAGTTCGTGCGAGACACGGCGCTAGCGGACGCGATGCCGCACCAGGGCACGTTCGTTGAGGGCGGCGTCATGTGCGAGATGTATAGCAGGCGGATGCGACAGATGTACCTCGAGGCCTGTTCTTCGGGTGATGCGACATCGCTGCTCGAGTACAGCCTACAGCGGCGCGCCGTGTACGGGGCGACGATGCCGCGCCTGCGACAGATCATGAACGACTTGAAGATGAAAATGCTTCAGCAGAACATGGCGCTGAATAATAGCATGTTTTACAAGTATACGGGGAATACGTTCTACCGGACTCTTCCGGTGGAGACGACGTATGCCGGTTCGGCAATCGGGGCCGGGCATTACAATCATATGCAGATCAAGGGGGCCGAATATGCGGCGCAGGCTGCTGCTATTGGAGCTGAGATACGTGGTTCACCAACATATATTGCTGAGGAGCTGGAGAAGCGATGGAGGTCTGTTGAGTGAATGAAAGAACAAAACTATTGCGTTTGATATTCCAGTACCTCGCCTCGAGACCCCGTTGTACAGCCCTCATAGCCGCAATCCGATGCTTTCAACTCAACGCGTGACGGCATCTGAAATCGTGAAAAGATTCAGCAGTTAAAAAACGAATAGTTCGTCGTGAATCGATCCACAGCCCCAAACTGGTTTGAATAGTGTCAGCCCAGAGCATCGCCAAGTCATCATAAGGAAACACCGATGAGTTCCTAATTGTATGTATACGTATTGCCCGCAAAATAGGCCTCCAAGAGAAGTAAATTCAGCTACTTCAGCTTCTTCTGCGCCGTATTGTCGCTCAATAGTTTCATAATCTCTGGCATGCGGAATCTGTTCCAGCAAATTGCATCGACCGCCCATTCGCCCAAACTGTGCCCAAACCACGCCACTCGAGCCATTCCGCCATACCAGAACCAATCTGGCCGCCCAAAAAATGTTCGCAGCCAGAGTGGACGTTCCGGCTTGAGCGAATCAGCTACTAGTTTCTTCGCAAAAGTCGCCGTATCCATAGTGTCGTTAGTTTGGCTCCAGACGAGCCGCCACTCGAAGATGTGCTTAACTCTCTGATACACGCTGTTCTCAGGCAGGACCCGGTGGCCTTGACTGGCCGTGTTACTTTTTACCGTACCCGTCATTGATACCACTAGCACGCCTGAAGTCAGCAATCTCACCCAAAGCGTGTCGTCAGATCTTTCGGGCGCAGAGCTTGCAAAGACTTTATTTATATATCTTGGTGCGGCCAGAGTACCCATCGGATAGAGGCTCTGACGCGGAGGAGTACTTACTAACGCGCACACCGAGAGGGGCGAGTTCCAGGCGTAGCGTACGCGAATAGGCGTTGATAGCGGCCTTAGTGGCGCAGTAGACAGACCCGAACAGATAGGGCGTGATAGAAGACAGCGACGAGATGTTGATAATCAGGCCCTTGGCGGCAGCTAGCTGGTCAATGAAGGCTTGGACCATGGCCATGATGGCGAAGACGTTGGTCTCAAACGTGTTGCGAACATCGGGAAGAGAGATGTCTAGCGCCGGATGCGTATGTGTGCGGCCCCTGTTCAACCTAGGTCAGTATCTACGTCATGTACACGGACAGTGTCTAGCAGGCTACTCACGCATTGTTGACGAGGATGTCCAGCTTGCCGCCATTAATCTTGGCGACTTCTTCATGGCATTTCTTGATGCTGTCGGGGTTGGTGACGTCGAGGGCTACGACGCTGATTCCCAGGTCGGCCAGCTCTGCGATGACTTCGGGGCGACGAGCAGTGGCAATTACATGTAGCCCTAATAGCACATAGCTAGTCAGTAGACCAAGATCTACAAGTGCCCAAAACAATGAGCGAATGGGTAGGTAGTACCTTGTTTATGATACTCGAGACAAAGGCTATGGCCGATGCCTCCCGGCGTGCAGCTACATTTGACGATTAGATGGCAGCGGGGTTGAGACTTGGCGTGAGACTTCACCGTACCCAGTCACAAGCACCGTCTTCTGGTTCGGTCGAGGTCTCGCCATCTCGCATAATCCGTGTCTCGAAGTTTGACAATGTGGAAGTGCACAGCAATATTCCGAGTTGCGCAAGGTTACCTACCCACCCCTACTGAGTAGGTACCTATAGGCACCGTTTATTTACGGTAGGCGGCGGCTTCCTTGGTGTGTTATCAATGTACCTTAGCGGGCTTCTTAGGTAGCTAACCTTAGGGGATTAACAACATTGGAAGGCTTGCGCAAAGGATTACGGATAGGCAGGTAACGTATTTCACCCCTGACTGGGCCACCCACCTGACTGGGCCACCTAATTTCCGGATTTCCGCTATAACACTAAATACAACACCAAATCACCACAATACCAAAATTACGGTTAAATCAATTAAATAGGTCAATTGCTATAGGCATTTTTTCTAGACTAGCTTTATAAAGCCTACTTTGCCTTTTAAAGCCCGTTTTCTCTCCTAGACCTATTATTCTCTGGCTTCTTTAGCTTTTTATTACCAGGCTTTAACTTCTATCTTTTTAACTATTAAGATATAAGTATTACTAAAGTATTTAGTATTTTTCTTTTATTTAATAATAGCCTTTTTTATAAGGCTTTAATTTACTAATTATAAAATAGTCTAGTTAGTTATAGCTATTAAAGCTATTTTTTAAATAAACTAGACTTTTTATTTTAATAAGGTATTATATATATTAAGTAGCTTTAAAACTATAGTATTAATTTATATAACTAGCTTCTTATTAATAAAAAGGCTTTATAGTTTTTTTTATATATTTGTTAGGTCTTATAATTAGAGGGGTCTTTAACTATAATAGT
>NPFG01000830.1:0-11682 GCA_002288965.1 Xylaria sp. MSU_SB201401
GTGTGAAGCGTGAGCAGGTGGATGGAGATGGGACGGATTGGAGATGATGGATTGGACGGAGAGGGGGGTGTGGCCCTGGGGATATACAAGTATTTGTAGCTGCAGGTATGGATCCGAGGTATTCGAGAGGAGGAGAAAGCAAGGAGGAGGGAGCGGATGGGATAGAGTTAAAGCTATGCCTCCGCCTGAGCGCAGCACTAGCAAAATAGCGCCAATTAGTGCGAAGTGTGGGCGGGCGTAGCGTACGCTACTACTTCTGCTGCTAAGCACCTATCTACCTAGGTAGGTATCGGTCGGTACTGTACTGTACTGGAGGTAAGTCCCTGCGAAATTATGATAAATGCAAAAGCACTAGAGCGTACGTCTACTAACTAGTAAGAGTTATGTCCAGCTTTGCTAGCTGCTTTTGGCTGCTTTTGTGGAGGAAAGCAACAGGGGAGAGGTTTATGACCAGTTTCGAGGTAACCAGGACCGGGGTCTGCCAGAGGGCAAGGGGGGCGTGTGTTTAGGAAAGACCGTATAGCACTCTGGAATATAGCCCGGAGAGTCCAAGTACTAAAGTAATAAACACTACGGGCCAATGCCAAGGACTGACTGGACCAGTTAGTGCGTGATGAGACTGATAGGATAGCGAGGCCTGGCAGCGTGGGGAGTAAGAGTAGAAACATAATTAGAAGTACACGCTACCTTGACAAAATACTTTAGGATTTCACGTCCTATTGATTAGTAAGTATAAGTATCGAGAAGAGTAACGATAGGAAGATAGAGTGAGAGAAAAAGGGAGGAAATGATGGCCATGGCTGCGGTGGCGATAGTGGCAGTAGTTGTTCTTGTTCTTGTTTTTGTTAAAAGAGACTTGGACCTACCTACTCGACAGTATCTTTTCCTCGAGTACTCAAGCAGCTGACAGATAGTAGATACCTATTTCTGCCTACTGTGTAGGACTTGGTTGGAGCTGGCGTGGATTGACACTGGGAAACTGGGATAGTGGCCGGCCAGGACGGGCAAGACAGGAAACCGGGACTGTGGGATGAAAAGACCCGAGTAGAAGAGCTTAAGGAAGAAATAGGCGAATATATTCAAGCTTGAGAGACGGCAGAGACACGATCGATCAAATTAAGCAAGCAAGTATGCAACTTTGATGTCAATCGGAGTGTGAATTACCAAAGGAGGCATCTATGTAATTCTTAATGCACGGGGTAACGAGGTGGGTGTTGAGATGGCTGAGTATCAATGTCGTAGAAGTAGGTAGTACACGAGGGAGTACGTAAATAATGCGAGACGTTGTGGTCGCGTGTACCTAGTAGTTGGCGTGGTTTAGAGTACGTGACTAGGTAACATGCGCGACAGAGGGTGGTACAGCCAGTATAAGTGTAGCCTGTGGGATGTATGCGTATGCGAGTATATGTAGCAAATCTTGTGTAGGTGTACGAAGTAGGAGCCCGCGAGTGTATGCGTATGTTTCCCTCAGCAGGTGTCGAAAATTAGTACGGATGACCAAAGAAACCAGTACTATTGCAGCATCCCAAAGTATCGCACAGGTCGAGTTGACATATGGTAAGAATAAGTGAGCCTTCGAACAGTCGCCTTCCCTCGAATTATTGCTGTTATCGTTGACGCTGATTGATGCTGGTGCTGATGCTGATGACTTTCAAGCCAGGGCCAAGAAAGCCAAGAAAGCCAAGATAAGAGGGAAGAAGGAATGCTGGGTTTCCTGCTTGGAGCCAAGTACCGGTACCAGTAGATAGGTAGATGTTTCCTCACGCTAAACCTGGCCAAGGTACATGGAAATATCTGGTTTGGAGAACTGTTTAGGCCGACACACTAGACAAGGTATCGTGATGTCGGTCGAAATGCTACGCTCTGGGCTAATAGGTACATAAGTTTGGCGGCGATTGGGTTAGTTTAGTGCACAGTAGCGGTGCTTTGTTAGTCGATGTTGTTGGTGCTAGTTGAAGAGGGAGTAGTGTAGAAAGCAGACAGTCTGCAGTATCAACTTCTCGAATCTCACTGGCTGATTGACGCTGTGCCGAATCAAGTCCTAGTTCGTATCGCTGATCGTTGTTAAGCCTACGAGTATCCAACAGGCAGAGAGTCTGCCCGAGTCGCCTACCCTATGTGCCTGACTGCCTAATTGCCTGGGCGGTTGGAATCTGCCTCCGGTCTGCCGCGCTTCCTGCTCGCCCGAATACATAAATCGGCTGCCTGCCCTGCGTCTCGTCTTGTCTTGTCCGTTTTGTCATGTGAAGGCCGCGGGGAAGGAGATGAACAAGACGCTATGCTGCAACGGGGTGGGGGTTTGCGTGTGAGGGCTTCTTGGTACAGTACTGTAGTTCAGCGTACCATGTACACTCGATGTGGGTAGCAACTACGTAGCGAATGTCGATGCTGTGGATATTGAGCAGGGGTGGTCATGTACACTACTTTGGACGCATGCCTACAAAAGACTCTGTCTTGATATTGTATGTACGTCGGAGGGTACGATAAGGCGACCGGGACTGAAGAGACAGAAGCGGAGGGCTGGAGAGGATAAGGATATCTTCGGTGGAGCTGCGAGGCTCGGTTGTGAGAGGGCCAAAAAAGAAAAACACAGGGAGAGGCAGGGCGCCGATGATGTTGGCTGATGCTAATAATGATGACAGCGATGATGCCGTCACGGTCTGATATGAGGGAAATCCAACAAGGACCTGTGCGGTTTGAGTAAAGTGGGCGAGGAGGGAACCAGCGAATCGAAGTCTCGGAGTGCCGGAGAATCTCGAAATGGCTCTTGCGAGTATCAGCAAAGGAGACCAGAACTACAGTAAAGGCTCTACAGGGCCTCTAGAACCTGGTCTAAGTCGGCACTTACGATGATTTCTATGCGGCGTGCGCACACAGCATCCGTTTGGGCGGGTTCTGTCCAAGTCTTTATTGATACAGGGCTTGCTTATCCGGGAGTAGGCGTGTCTTTTGGTAGCATTAACCCCTCGTCTTATAAGCCCGGGGTTGTTTTCAAACCATGTAATGTACCAGCCCAGCGAATGCAGGCCATGCGAAGAAGACAATTGCTGTGTAAGAGGGAGAGAGGTAGAGAGAAGGAGAGAGAGAAGAAATTACATGTCGGTGCAAAGGCCTTATTCTTAATAATAGAAACACTTTACCTAGTACCTTCTCCCTCTCTTTCCTTCTGATACGGGCTGTTAGCCGAAAGTATTGTAGAGGCACGAGCAGTGGAGCTGGGCGGGGGGTCTAAGAGGCGAGGGGAAGGGAGGGGCGTGTTGTTAATTGATGTTATTTGGAGCTCAGGCTAATAAGTTACAACTGTAGTGTAAGCTGAAGTCTTGGTTATCTTACTCGAAACTATACAATGGCTTGGCTGTTTTTCGTCCACGGTCAGGTTTGTCATCGACAACGAGAACTCGAACCGTTTGTCTCATTGCCTCTGTACATATCGAGTTGTGGCTACAGTACTATTGACTAGCGTAAAAATACTATAGACAGGGCCACCGCGGGTGAGAATCTGGGGAGGGTGTGCGTCTGTGTCTTTCAAGTACAGTATCTGTGTAAGTATGCGCATGTATGTGTGTATCGAGTGTGCGTGTGGCAGGGATCCGGGCGGCTGCAGCAGTCGTACAGCAACAGCCTTCTTTGCTACATAGCGATGATAAGCTATATTCCCGGTTCCAGAAAGCACGTTTCGACTCGAACAGTGCTCGAAACACCAATAGAAGACGGTGGATGCTGTTTGACGGTTGCGAGACCTAGTCTAGAAAGCAGACCAAAAGCGGGAGAGGAACAGAACAGGGGAGAGGGGGATGGATGGACGGATGTGTTGACTGCTTGACGAGTGGGTGGGTGGATCGAAAAGAGCTGGTGGGATCGTGCTGGTGCTGGTGCTGGTTGGTCGGCCGTGATTCTTTTACCACAGTACTGTCTACTTTGTCTACTTTGTCCTTATTGGAGCACAGGAGGCATATCGTTTATTCTGTTATGCTGCTCTTACATGTGGTGCGTTCACTGTTACTGCACTGCAATTTTCGCTACAATCTTTAATCATTCAGTCACTATTTATATTGGCCTATATCGGACATTTTCCTGAGACTACGCCTGTGACAAGCTGCGGTTGCACATTAGACAGATAAATACTATAAGACCTGATGGCACCCGGTCACGACATTATTTGCTGCCATGCAACTGTTCTAAAGTATCTACATAACCTCACAGATGCCTACACTAGTCAGGAAAGGGTGTAAGTTGCTCAAAGAACTTGGTGTATATATATCAGTCCAGAACACCTCCTCATTACGCGTACTAGTAACGAATACACTAGCTTAACCTTAGATACAGGTATACTTATGGATTGAGCTCGCTCATCAGGAAGGAATGAACGGGAAATGCAAGTCAGTCGGTACAGGTACCGGCCTTCTCCATTGTTCATAGTAGACTAAGTTTCCTTCAGTGAAAGATCGTCCATCTAGTCAATAAGATCATATTGTTGCCGTACAGCAGCGCCGGGCAAGGCGATTCTCGCTTGGGTTCAGCTAGCAATGGATATAAGCAACTAATGCAGCAGAGGGTCTAACAAAAGTACAATAACACGCATCTCTCTACAAATGGTATTCACCTAGTGCACTGTACGCTTCTAACTAGGCGTATGACGGCAGAGATAGCACTACCGATACCTAATACTTACAGTATGTACGGCGATAATCCATCGCACTCGAGCTGGAGTCAACCAACAACTGTGGCACCAACCGGCGAGGAGGAGGCGAGAGTCCAGAACGACCTAGAACGGAAGAACAGGGGTCGAGCCGGCGTTCGTTGAGCCCACATGGGCGCGTTGACCAAGGGCGTTGGAGAGTGAGATAAGACAATGATGGCAGCGTGGGCGAGCGGAAAGATGACGAACCGTTCCTCGGCACCAGCCAGAGTATGATGGCGCGTAATATGCAAAGGACATCGAAGGCATAAATAGATTACCGAGAGTAGGTAATAAACCGAAAGCAAGAAGACGGTCGGTATACGACGTTTCGTGGCGCGGCGTACACACGAGTGCCTAAGTAGCCGCGCCGGCCGCGCAAAGTCTGGGGATTTAATATAACCCAGGCGGCATATCTTGTGTAAGTAGCCAAGACATGCGTAACAGTGTAACTGTAGATAACCCAACTTACCTACTGGGTATCTGTGTGTACCGCTGGGGCAAGAGGTAGGGCATGTAAGGCGCCATACTGTTGTATCTAGCTAGATGGATGTCTCCATCCTCACTGCACTGCATTGCGCTGCACAGCACCGCCAGGAAGATGACGCGCTTCGTGGCTCCGACATGGGCAATGGGATGGTACAACAGCCACGCCGAGGACACGTTATTGCTCTAGCTCGCTGAAGAAAACAAAACGCGTCTTCTTGCACACGCATCCCGTACAGTACAGTATGTATCCGCCGAAGCTGTTCTCCGTCGACATGCGCGGCGCGGCGATGCAATGCGATGCGATGCGATGTGATGCATAACCAAAAGTTCTAAAGGTTACCTCCTCCATGCGGAATTGTAGACGGGATGTACAACTTGGAAGTACCCAAGTTTAACTAACCAGCCAATTCCCTGCCATACTCCATTCGCGCGTAGCGAAACCAGTTTCGAGAGCGTAGATACCCGATTGGGATAAAAGCATCCATCATACCTTCTTTGTGAACGAATATACCGTAGGTAATATGTAAAGTTTGGAGATCACTAATCTTAGAACATACCTAGTATTCCATATCTAGCGCTTGCCTGTGCAAAGTCCCTTGTGGCGCAGCTGGTTAGAGAGTGTTGCTTTTTCTCTACTTTTGTCACAGAGAGTTTCGACGCTAACGTAGTCTATCTGGCTTTGAAGCTTAATTTCTTATTTCCTATTTGAATGCGTCCGGGATTGAAGTCTCTCGGTTAATGCAGGTGCATCAGCGAATGCTTGGGTAAGTTGGAGATACATATAAGCCTATTTCTGGTGTTGTATCCGTGGGGTTTCCAGTGGGAGTCGACGTATTGCTGTCATCGAGTTGGGTTTGGGTATTATGTTAACAGTACGCAATTCGCCTTGATTGCCAAGCGCCGAAATCGAAATGAATTGAAACGCTATCTCCGGTTTTACTTGTCAGTTCTTTTTCGTAACTATGGCAAGCATACTGCTACGCCTTCTTGAGCCTTTCGAATGCAGGGGATTAATTGGATATCTGGAACTTCGGTCATTGCTACTCTGTCGTGGAGTTAACTTATTATGGAAAAGCTATTCTTGTCACGCGATATATTACATGCTGCAAGGCTAGTTGAGCCGGTGGAGCCGGTGGTTAGGTACGGTAGGTTCGATGTAGTTGTCGGTTAGGTTGTGTAGATCCGATCCATTCAAGATGGCGCTCCGCCGTCCCATCGTCATGTTTGGCCCCGAGGAGGGACGAACGGCCATCGCGAATCGGCCCGCGTTAGGTTTCCAGATTCTGGACTGGACTGACAGCTAAAAACTGGACGACCAACGATGGAACTTGACTGGCTGAGCCTGCAGCTTGTTTCATGTTTTTTGAAGAGTAGGGAAAACGAAATTACCTAACCCTCGTTTTGCTCTCTGGAATAGAGCCGTCTTGCTCGGTGCGGATTCGCGAGTCTAATACGTATGCGCATATTTAGTCACGGAGACGAAGGATACCCGGCGTCTTGGCAGTGTAGTCATGAACTCGTGGGCACTTTCCGTTGCAGATCGCTCGTGATGCTGTTTCAGGAGCATGTGCTTGTTTGGAAGCTTCGACTTTAATCCGGCAAAGCAATTGTCGAATGCTTACAGGTGACTAAGTAAGCAAGGGAGAAAGAAAGTAAAGTAGGGACACTACCTGCAAAGTGTACCAAGACACATGTCATCCGGTCGAAGGCATGGTTCATGAGTCGCATCCAGTCGTCTGGTGATATCTCACCATCGAAGCTTTACCTACCTAGATACCAAGGATGCAATTATAGATTGATAAGGAAATATGTGCCTGGACTGCGCAAATGTCAACGACTGTGCTACATAGGTGCAATCTATTTGCTACGTTAGAGATTTCTGTGCCTGTTTATCATCCGCGTGCCTATCTCCGTCTAGGAAGAAAAGAAGTACTACCTACTGCAAGTACTTACATGGTAGTACGCAACTCAAACGTGTGGTATACCATTTTGGGTAGTATATGGCATGCAGCTTGGTTAGTGCTCGCATCCGTTAACCCTTGTTTTTCTGCCATCCTAGTCAATACTTGTCGTTACCTACTGTAACATTTTACTGCTTTTCCAGTAGATACTTAGCTTATACAATTAGGTATTCCTTTTTACACTACTATGTAGTACTCACATGTTTAACAGTGTAGTATGATCTTACTCTTACATAGTTTGATTCTTAGTTGTTGGGAGAGATGGCTAACTTACTGTATTATCCCCCGCTGCCTGTCTCGCCTCTCCAAGGCAAAGTAACAAAAAACGCCGGAGAATGGATACCTAGCTTGAGAACCTACTTAGTTTGCATACATCGACAATGCATGCATGGCATATTATTACCGGAATCACTTAATTTTCCGCAGTAGTATTTCAGCTGGGCTCAGGTTATCGGGGTTTTATTACCTCGCGTCCATCTCAGCCACTGCTGGTCCGTCAGGCTAACACGATGATTACGTCTATGCGGTTCATAAAACAGTGGCTGTTGAATCAACGAGAGGTACATCTCTACCCTCGAGGTGCGAATGCGCCCTGCTCGGTCCTCGAGACTTAGACTAACAGGAGGATGACAGTCTCTCGAGCTCCGTTCGGCATCCTGCTTACCCTTGATGATTTGGAAGATTGCCACTTACCCCAGAGCCAAGATGACTATTTTGTCTCCATCGTATCTTGCGAAGCGGATCAGACGGATCGCTCTGCAATCGACATACACGCACTCGCGCGCCGCTGTGTGAGGACAGCAGCGACAACGGCGATATCATTGTTCCCTCAAGTGTACGAGGTTAGCGCCACACCCCCTTTCCTTTACACAATTTACACAAGGAGCCGTTGACTCATACAGTGCACAACAATCGGCCGGTAGTTGACTCCTCTCTCATCTCGCCCGAGACCTCTTCACCCTGGTTATTCTTCCTAAACCCTCCGTTTACAGCGTCGATTATGGCATCTGGTCTTGTTGTGTGGTTCCGGTAACATCGTGTTGCCCCGCTTGAGGACCCTGATCATCCCACCTGACCTGTTCGATGACCTCACCTTGAACAAGACTTAGAGGCGTTGGTACGCGGTCTCCTGCCTACCGTACAGCATATTGTGAGTCTGCGGTAAAACTTACCTTCCCAGGTTGGAAACATATTGAGACTACAGAAGAAATCTGGAGCCGTACTTAAATGCCCAAGTGCTTACCGTTCTTGTCACCTGTCGTCTCCTCTCGACGTTTAAGGCCCTTGCGCAATAACCGACGTTAACTACCTAGTTATAGGCGATGGTTCGTCATTTATGTCGTCGCTGCCGGTTGTTAGTTATTGAGACCTAGTACTCAACCGCGGAGTGTTTCAACCAATTATCCAGGCACTTCGGTCGAGGAATGTTCCATCTCACAGGATGCAGACTAACTATACGGTTCGTGAAACATCAACAGCTCGTGATATCTAAGTGCCTAGAAGCTTCGAGTAGGCCCTCATAACCATCTTCAAGCACGGATAGTCATTTGACTAGTCAACCCACAATGAACATCGATAGGGTTGTGACATAGTTTACGAGTGTTCGGTCAAGATGCTGCAGTCCATTCGTCGGACACGAAAGTCGGATGCACTTGGCTGACCCAGCAGCTGGGCTACATATCTAGCATCATCTGGCATCTTACGCGTCCCAAATAATGTATCTCCATGGCTTCATACGCGAGTGTCATTATCGGCTCAAATCGTAGAAACAAGATTTTTGCTGCAGATGTAAGATGTTATGAGCCGCGCCATGCGAATGCTACGTTGCGCTCACAAACCTGGCTCTGTCGGGACCGGCTTCATGTCATTCCACGTTTAGTATACATACATACTCTTTCCGCCATCATAAACTACAAGCTCCGATGTTTCTGGGATTTGTATTTTCTTTAGGTCGGCCGCTAAATTATTGCTCATGGTATCTACACCATTAGCCTCTTCGGGGACCGTCTGTTCGACGTTACGAGATGGTACTAGCAGGTAAATTATTCTACAGACGACGAGCACTTCGCGCTAAATGGGGTACTAGTAATTGTCTCGTGATGTTCGGATGTGGATATGGATATGAATTAGCATCTAGCGAGGAAGCCTGTGGGTTTTATAATGTAGCTAAGAGTTGTATATATTCCACACCGCTTCGCGATTTATACTTGGCGAGGACGGGCATAGATAGAGTCGACAAATGAGAAGGAACGGAGAAAGCCTGTCACCGCTCATGGTATCTCAATCTTTTCTTTATCAGTTCTCTATTACTTTTGGTTTGCGGGATGCTGAAGGAGCCATTACTGGTGACGACTATCCTTCGAATTCTTGCCATATGTTGGCGAGGTCTGAAACCAAACGACCAGTCTAATTCTCAAACCATAGCATTTTGAACACCGTCTTTATACTACATTGTTCGTTGCTTTTGACCATCGGAACATGGTGCATAGTACTTGGAACAATATTCGGTAAGATGTCTACTTACGTATAGATGACGCCGTATTTTATTTATTTTCAAGACTGGAGACATACTGCACGACCCTGCAGCCAAGAATTCGCACTCTTGCGCATCCGTCGACTTGCAGATGCTCTATCGACCTCAGTAACGGACCTGTCGCGTCTAGTGTGCCTTAGGTTGACGCGTTTCAGCTATTAGAAGTAGATGTCTAGTGAAGGCTCAGCTCGACATGGGCTTTATCCGCCCTCACCCATATCGGTGTTACGGGCTAGCCACAAGAAGTCACACATACATTTGTCGAATTCGCTAGTGCCAGACGTCAAAGGTCTCTAATAAGGGATGTCATCGCGACCTAAGCCGCATACAATGACGACCCCTAATGCGTTGCCGCAGACGTGTGTTCAACTGAGAGCACAGGGCCGCCATAAGAGTTAGATGGATACACAACCCAGAATATATTCTATGTCGTCCGTATATACATGGATTATTTTAGAGCCACTTCCGTTTGAGATGAGTGTTGCTAAGATATCAAGAGAGGTCGTTAAACGGCGTTAATTTCGATTTGATTGGCCGAATAGGATTCAACGTTCTGCGCCGTATCTAATCTGCCACAGTGAGCGCCACAACTGTGTGTTTGCGAAGCCACGGTTTATATAGGCAGGTGGTAGTCCTGTGGAGAGACGGCAAGCCTCTCGATGCGGCGCGAAGGTTGAAAGTAGTAGTACCTACCTACTCGAGCTGCTGAGTGGCTACCGTAACGATAGGCCTTTGATACTCTGTCCTTTCCTCACGACACCTCATTTGGCAACCTCTTAGGTCGCAGCCGTTTCAGTTAGGTATACGCATGGAGGTAGTTGTACTGTAGATGAGGACTCAGCGCTGCTCAGGTTCTACCCTTCTTTCAATCGCCATTCGTCAAATGAGCCGGGCCGTCGTTCTTGGCGATCTCTCCGATTCGGGCTCGCAGCGGACCGTAAAACAAATAGATGGATAGTCCAGACCCCGATGGCAGCCGTGCCTCTATTGACCATAGCCAGGAATTCCCATCTGCTCCATCCAGTTACCTCGTTTTGCCTTGTAGGCAGAGCACAGTGAAGATGTACCGCGCATTACTCGACTTACCCCTCACTTCGGGACAGCTTCCGCCTACGACTTGCCTTTGCCTCTACAGTAGCCTTCTCCTGCCCTCGTGGGGCTATGGCTTAGGCTCATATCCGCCGTCTTCGGTCAAGACACAGAGAGCTGCCGGTAGCAGTGAGCGCGCCCGGGCTCCCTCAGGTGACTCAGTTAGTCTCTGATATATTGAGGAGGCAAGCCGCTTTCTCGCAAAGGCCTAGCACTCGCGAGGCGACACGAACACAAGCATCCCACGCCGCTCCCAGGTGATGGTGTGTGGCATAGGACGATTGTGGAATCCATGCGACTGCAGAGGAGCAGGATGGACAAGGGGTCCGCGCCGTCGAGCGCCGTTCATTGGCCCGTTTCTTCGCAATGATGTCTCCCCATCCAACCAGCTGACACCCTCTGCTGTTGGAAACCCGGCTCGAACCCCAGACCGGCCTGCAAATCAGTGGGCAGCTTGGCATACCTTGGATGTCCCACCCCTCTTTCACGTCAAATGCAAGTTGCTGCAAGTCGCCCAAATGTGTCTCCGCAGTCGAGCGTCCTCTCCCTGCCCTACCTCTACTGAGTACCCTACATACCATCTTGGATCTCTATCGGCCTGCGGCCTGCGCATAAGTTGGTATGACACTACCTCGCTTCTTCCTTGGCGATGTGACGCTGTAAGAAACATGCGGCCCACCTGCGTTGGCCGTAGATGCAGCCTGGAGTGGCCGTATCCACATCTATACTTTGGAATACCTATTTACATATTTATAGTAGAGTCACCTTCGGTGCCAGCGGCTTCGCCGCGAGGACCACAAGTTCTACCCCTTTTAAATTCTTTGACTTCCGGGGGGCATGCGCTCCGCGCCGACCCCCACTCCAGAAAGAGAGTGATAAAATCCCATCTTGGTCCGCCGCTCGCGCCCTTCGGGGCTCACGAGGCTCCTATA
>NPFG01000831.1:0-11673 GCA_002288965.1 Xylaria sp. MSU_SB201401
ATTTATATATATAAATAACTTATTTTATAAAAAAAGAAATTCTTTATTAAATAATATATAATATATCTTTTAATTAGATTAGCTACTTTTTAAACCTTTATATACACGTTTAAAAATAATCTAATAATAATATATATAATTAATTTAAACTATTTAAAATCTAATTCGCTAAACAGTTTTAATACTATTTTAATAAGTTTATATATTATAACTAGGTTTACTGTCAAGCCTTATAGCGCTAAGCGCGTGTCTCTTTCCTTCTTTATATAACAATTATCTTAATAATATTTACGATTTTCTTACCTAATTACATCTTTAAAAGCTTATAAATCTTTTACATTATATAATAAAAACCCCCTTATTTTATAATCGAGTTATTTTTATATAATAATACTAGCTAAGCCGATAATTTACTTTATAAAAGGTTATAATACCCTTCTCTTAATAATATAATATAATATAATATATTAGTTATATTATATATAATCTGGTATATATTTTTAATAATATATGTTAAAAAGCTATTTTAGCATTATATAACCTTTTAAGAATGTGGTTAAATAGGAAAATCGTAAATATTATTAAGATAATCGTTATATAAAAAGGAAAAAGATATGCGCCCAGCGCTATAAAGTGTTATAATATTACACTTAGCGTTATAATAAGCAATAACTAAAAACGCATATAAAATTATAAAGTAAAAAAGTTCAAAACTACTTTAAAGTTAGAGACCTTATCTTATAGCTATATAAAGTACGTAAGCTATAAAGTAAGCTATATAGTAGAAAGCTATAACTACCCCTCTAAAAGTTATATTTATATTAAAAATAGCTATAAAAACGACTTTAATAAAAGTATTAGAAGCAAATTAACTTATATACTATTTTAAAGGTTAATATATTCTTTTTAAAATAATAACTAATAGTTAGCTATTATATAGTCTAATATATTACACTTTTTATATTTATTATATTTACGTTTTACTAAATGTTTTACCCTAGTAGAATTAATAGCTATATATCTGCTAAGCATTTATATTAATAAAATGAAAAGTATTATTATCTTTTAAATTATATAAATTATATTAAGGTAAATATAGTTATCTTTAGTATCTATAGCGCTTAAGTCTATAGGTGTAGTACTCCGATTTATATAGATATTTATATAGGTTGCCTTATAAGTCTAACTTTAGCCTAGCTATAGTAATAGCTTAACAAAGTTATTATATATAGCTAAAATAGCTTTTTATTTATTTAATCTAGCCTATAACCTAGTGTTTAAAACTAAATACAAGTTTTAAATCTATAGCAAGTCTAGTTATTACTAAATACCTATATCTTATAAATTCTTCTCTTAAATTATAAAGAAACTATATATTAAGTTAGTATCTTTAAGCTAAAGAGCTTTAAATCATTTAAATATGTATATAATCTTATTAGGGTTATAATAAATATGCTAAAAGGCTTTAATAATCTTTAAAAAGTCCTAATTATTTATTTCCTTAGTAAAAACCAGTAGTTATATAATTTGCTATACCTTTTAGTCTAGCGATTATATATATATATATATATATTTAGCCTTTAAACTGCTTATTATATTGCTATTAACCTATAATTTACTTTCTAATAGTAAAAGCTAGACTTTAAACTTTAAAAGACTTATAAAAAGTAAAGGGTCTGGTAGAATAAGATAAGGGCGTCGTTATTAAAAAGCTAATATGCTAGCAGATTAAATAGCCTTTAGCTTTATAATCTTATTAATATAAATAGCCTTTAATAGTTTAATCTAAATATTAAAGTCTTATATAAAGGTGTTAATAGCGTATTATATAAAAGCTTATATAAGGGTTTAAGTTAATGCGGTAGAAATTAGTTAGTTGGCTATATATTTAAAGGTAAAAAAAGAGAAAGATTTATATAAAAAAAACGGTTTTTTATATAAGAAGGTATAAAGGAAAAGATTGGTAGCCGCAAAAGGGGCTAAATAATACCAGATATGTTAGAAACGCTAAAATCGCTAAAAAACAAGCCTTGTAAAAGGAAAGCCATCGGTAAAAGTATTGCCTGCAAAAAGAGGCTTAGAAGGTAGCTAACAAAAGGGGCTATTAGCCATATACAAGGGGCTAAAGTCGAAAAAAGTAAAGAATATATCAGTTTATATATAAAAAGGTAATATATAAAAGTATCTCTAACTATAGTTTATTTATAAGACCTAGCTATCTTAGTAGCCGTTTTAGTTAAAGACTTTATAATTATTATAATATTATATTTAGCATTATAATAAGTAATAATGAAAAACGCATATAAAATTATAAAATAAAAAAGTTAAAAACTATTTTAAGGTTAAAGACCTTGTTTTATAGCTATATAAAGTATATAAGCTATAAAGTAAGCTATACGGTAAAGAGTTATAACTTAGGGCTTATAATAAACTTAGCTATAATAGGTAAACTTATTAAAACAGTATAAAATTATTTAGCAAATTAGATTTTAAATAGTTTAAATTAATTATATATATTATTATTAAACTATTTTTAAATATATATATAAAGGTTTAAAAAGTAGCTAATCTAATTAAGAGATATATTAAGTTAATTATATAAACTTTTATATTTATTAAAATCAGCTGGCAATAGTCGGGTGCTACCCTACAGCATACGCTAGCCACACGGCTATAGTGGCCACTTCAGCCACTACAGCCTCACTAACTAGCCACCTAACTTATTTAACTATAGGGTCTATTCTAGGTTCATCTACAGCAGCTATATAGTGTGTGTAAAACCCTAGTAAAGTAAGTATAAGGCTTTATAGCGCTAAATAAAGCCTGTTAAAGTCACTAGTAGTATTAAAAGTCGGCACCACTGGTAGGATTAGTTAGTAATTTTGGTAATTATATTAGTAAATAACCTAGTAGAGTTAGTGGGTCTTATAAAGCTTATAACAGGTCTCTTAAAAGGTGTGTATAAGCCTTAGGTAGCCCTTATAAGATTTAGTTATATTAAACCAACCCACTAACCTAAGCACTAAACAATCTACTATTTTAGATAGCTATAAATCCCACCAACTAAGGCCTAGCTAGGTTAATCTCCTTTATATTTAGCTAATAACTATAGTATAGACTTAGTATTATTAGTATTAAATCTATTATTCTTCTAGCTATATAGCTACTAAAATTTCCCTTTATTTAGCTACCTAATAATTAAACAACTTAATCTTTTAATTACTACTTTTACCCTTTGCTTTATAATAACCTACCCGATATAGTCTTTACTTTTAATACTATTAAAATCTGTTACCTTCTGCTATAACTAGTCTATACCCCTTATAAAACCTTTTATAGCCCTACTATTATATGCCCTATAGTGTACTACCTTTTTACAAGTTATAAGCCCGGCATTCTCACTACTAGTATCTCTTTAGCGCTATTTTTAGCAAGGTTATAATAGCTTTTACCCTCCTACCTACCTCTAATACTAGGCACTTTATAGCCTTTTTAGCACTCACCTTCTAACACTAATTAAGGCGTTAAACCCTTAATTTAGCCCTCTTTTACCCCCTATCTCATTAGCTAAACACACTACTAACGCTCTCTTTTACCTACTATAAAATGCTTTAGTCTAAACCTTAATAACCTTATTAAAAGGATTATTAAAGCCTTAATTAAAACTACTAATACACTTATTAGCAATTATAATAAGCAATTTTAGCATTTTAATAACTAGTTTACTAATATTAATAGCAGCCTTTAAAGTTTTTAATATACCACTTAAAACCTATAAACTGCTATAATTAACCTGATAAATACTATTACTACCTTTAGTATTTAACTCTCAGCTACCCCTTTTACTATTATGCTTATTATACTAATTATAACTAGCGCTAACTAATCTGCTAAGCAATCTACTAAACTAATAGCTTCCCTTACTAACCTAACTATCCTTTAAAAGCAAATTAGGTATAAAATAGCTAAAAAGATTAATACTTTTACTACTAATTAATAGTTATAAAGGTAAAGCAATTATAACCTTTAATTATAAAGCCTAAATATCTTATTTAAAGCTATTAGCCTATTTACTTTTATTAAAAACCCCTTTATATTTAAAGCTTATAATAATTTTAACTAAGTTATAGTATTACTTTTATTATAAAATAATTATAAGCTAATCTTCACAGGGTAATATTAGTTACTATAATAACTTTATAGCAGCCTTTTAAATGCTAACTACTTTATATAAGCCTAATAATAAGCTTAAAAAAGACTGCCTAATCTAAGTCTTTTATAGCCTAAAGTATATTATAAATACTAATCTTAATATCTTTAATATTAAATTTAACACTATAGTGGCTAAATTAGCTAAAAAAAAGGTGCTAAAATCAAGCCTATTAACTATTATAATAACTATTTTAAAGCTTTTAAAAAAGATTATATATTTTAGACTAACTAAATACACTAGACTCTTAAAACCTTTAAAACATCTTATAATATTAATCCTAGCATTATACTTATTATACTCTTAGTAAAAACCTTTATAATAAACACTTTATAAAATAAATAAAACTATTAAAAGCTTACCTAATAATCTAATAAGCCCCCTATCTAAGGCGCTAATCACATTATAAACCAGCCCTTAACACCCTCTAAAGATAACTTTAAAAGGTAGTATAATAGTTATAAAGAATAAAGTAGCTATAAACTACTTAATAATACTATTAAAACACCTACTAATAGTAGTAATACTAGTACTTAATCTACCTTTTAAGTCTAATATAATCTACTTTTATAAACTACTAATATAATTACTACTTAGTCTATTAAACTACTCCCTAATTTATTATAATTAGTTAATAATACAATAGTTAAACCAGCGACTTAAGCCTTTTAACTATATAATACTAGTAGTATCTGCTATATTTATAATAATCTTAGCTAGTTTAATAGCTATAATACCTTTATAAAGAGTATAGTCTTTATAATTACTATTAAAAGCTTTTTAACATTTTGCAGTTTAAATACTATTAAGCTAAAAGTTTACTATTTTAGTTAGAAATATAGCACTTTTATTTTTAAAAAAATACTATTTATTTTAAAATTTAATATAAATATTATTTAAAAGTATTATATTACTTTTTTAAAAGGTCTTTTAAAGGACTTATACTATTTAATAGTAAAGATAAAGCTTTAGCTATATTAAACTTTTAATAATTAGAGTTTTATATCTTTTTTAAAAAAATGCCTTATACTTTTAACTAAAGTGCTAATAACTATACTATTAAAAAGTTTAAACTACTATTTTAAGCGCTATAAAAGACTTATACCCTTTTTACTAGTTTTAGTAGCAAGATAATTATTATTATAAAAAATAAATTAGTAAACCTTAAAGCTATAAATAATAAGGCTTAGTTTAATAGCTTTTATTTAGGTAAACTATTTTTAAATACCTCTCCTAAAGCTAAACCTTTTAAGCTTTTAAAATCAGTAATGTTATAATATTATTAGCTAAGTTATATAAGCCTACCCCTTTTAAAAAAGACTACTAAAATTACTATTAGACTCCCTAAGTTTAACTTGATTAATAACTAAGACTTTTTTTATATTAAATGTGCTATAAGTAAAGCTATTAAACAAGTGGTCACCCTTTTAGTGACTAACTTAGCAGTTATTTTAGTAGTTATAATAAGTGACTTAGTGACTATTAAGCTTTTATTTTACTCTTAAACACTCTACTTACTAATCCTAATAGACTAAAAGACTTATTATAAATAAGTTTACCTATTAAAAAACAAATTAGCACCTATTATATACTCTATTATAAAAAGATATTTTAAAAGGTTTAATAACTATTATAACCACTATCTAGCGCATTTTCACTTTAATTTTAGTACTAAAGTTAATAACAGCTTTATAAAAGACTAGTTAAATATTAAAAGTATTAGTTTTAATACCTTTAGCCCCTATATATATAAATAAAATAGTTTAGTAAAACACTTTATTAGAATAATCTTTAACCGCTTATAAACTACTTTATAAGCCTCTAGCCTACTATTATACCTTTAGTACTATATTATAACACTTATAATAAACTTAGTAAACTATATAACAGTTATTAATAAGGATTTAACCCTTTATTAGCTATTATAAAATAAGCTAAAACTTATTATAGCACTTTATATACTTTTATTAAAGCATTATAAAGTTATAAGCTTTAAGTATTTAGTTACTATATTATATAAATAAAGGGTTAAAGCCTATAAGTTAATAAAAAGGACTAAACTAAAATATATTATAATAACCCTAAGCACTAAAACCTATTTAGTTTATATACTTAAAAGGCGTACTATTTAGCAAATAACTATTATAAAGCTTTTAAAATCAGCTATTTTAACTTTTTAGCTATTTATTTTTAATAATCTTACTATTATTAGCATTATTAACTTACCCCCTAAGTTGTTCCTTAAAACTACTAAAGATTATAGCAGTTTAAAAAGTATTTTAAACTGCTTAAAAACCTAAATAATAAAAAGTCAACTACTAATAACCTATTTTAGTGCTATATATCCTTTAGCACTATCCTTAATACAAGTGTTAATAATCCTTTTATAAAAGCTACTATAAAAAGCAATTTAACTACTATTTTAAAAGGTTTATAAAAGATAAGCACTAATTAAACTACTAATTAGACTATTATTTAGCTTATTAAATAGATTGCTAAACCTTTTATAATAATAAAATTACCTCTTATAATACTTATTAAAAAAGAAAAATATAGTATAATAAATAATAGGATTAAACTCCTACTTAATCTTATAAACATTAACTTAACCGCTATAAATATAGTAGTCTAAAGTATTATTTATATTATTATAGCAGCTTTAAAAAAGCTTAAAAAGCTAATTTTAGCATTAAAAACCTTTAATTAAGAAAACTAGTTATTAGCTACTAGGGCTAAACTTAAATAGCTATTATAATTAAGAGTATTATAATTTATAAAAGCTTTAGGCTAAAATAAATATATTATTGGTAATAAATAAGTATTAAAACGTAAGCTAAATGCTTTAGGGGAAATTATTAAGTTTAAAGCTAGATTAATAGTTAAAAGCTTTAAACAAGCTTTTAGCACTAACTTTTTAAAAACCTTTACCGTTATAATTATATCCCTAACCTAGTATTTACTATTAGATTTAACTGCTATTAATAACTAAAAGGTAAAGTTAATAGATTTTATAAAAGCTTTTTTTAATAGAGACTTTTTTAAAATAATTTATAATAGGCTATTAAAAGGCTTTATAATACTATTAGCTAACCTAAAACTATTATAGCTAGCTATTAAAAATAGCTATAAGCTTAGAAATTAGTAAGTCTTACTATTATTAAAAGCTTTATATAATTTAAAGTAAGCTTTAAAATGGTAATAAAAAAAGCTTACTAAACTATAAAATAGTTTAACGTTTAAGCCTTTAATTAATAACTTTTTAATATATTATTATAAAAAGGTAGTGCACTGTAAAGTATATAGTAGTAAGGCTATAAAAGGTCTTATAAAGGGCACAGACTAGCTATAGTAAAAGGTAATAAATCTTAATAATATTAAAAACAAAGACTATAGCAACTTACTTGCTATAAGGTAAAAACTAGAAGTGGTAGTCAAAGGATTAAGTTATTTAATTATTAGATAGCTAAATAAAGGGAAATTTTAATAGCTATATAGCTCAAAAGATAATAAGTTTAATATTAATAATATTAAGTCTATATTATAGTTACTAGCTAAATATAAAAGAGATTAACCTAACTAGGCCCTAGTTAGTAAGATTTATAACCACTTAAAATAGTGGATTATTTAGTGCTTAAGTTAATAGGTCGGTTTAATATAACTAAACTTTATAAGGGCTACCTAAGGCTTATATATACCTTTTAGGAGACCTTTTATAAGCTTTATAAAACCTATTAACTTTATTAAGTTATTTATTAATATAATTACTGAAATTATTAATTAACCCTATTAGTGGTACTAACTTTTAATATTATTAATAACTTTAATAAGCTTTATTAAGCGTTATAAAGTTTTATACACATTATATAGCTGTTATAAGTAAGCCTAAAATAAACCTTATAGCTAAATAAGTTAGGTAGCTAGTTAATAAGGCTATAGTGGCTAAAATGGCCACTATAGCTATATAGCTAATATATATTATAGGGTAGCACCTAACTATTGTCAGCTAATTTTAATACGCCTTTTTAATAAGAGTACTACTTAATAAGCCTTAGTATCTATTAAAACTTTAGCTGTTTAATAAACTTTAGGGGCTTAGTTAGGCCGTTAGCCGCTATATTTTTAGTAAAGATATAGTATATATTAATATCTTTATCATATTAACCTTTTTTAACATATATAAATTTAACTAAAGTATACTTTATATACTAGTAGGGTATAAAGTTTTAAAGTGGCAGTTAAAAGATTAAGTTGTTTAATTATTAGATAGTTAAATAAAAGGAAATTCCAGTGGCTATATAGCTACAAAAAATAATAGGTTTAATATTAATAGTATTAAATCTATATTATAGTTATAAGCTAAATATAAAAGAAATTCACTTAGCTAGGCCTTAGTTAGTAAGATTTATAGCTATTTAAAATAATAGATTATTTAGTACTTAGGTTAATGGGTCGGTTTAATATAACTAAACCTTATAAGGGCTATATAAGGCTTATATACACCTTTTAAAAGACTTTTTATAAGCTTTATAAAACCCACTAACTTTATTAGGTTATCTACTAATATAATTACCGAAATTATTAACTAACCCTACTAGTAGTGCCGACCCTTAGCACCACTAGTGACCCTGACAAGCCTTGCTTAGCGCTATAAAGCCCTATACTCACTCTGCTAGGGCTTTATACACACTATATAGCCGCTGTAGGTAAGCCTAGAATAAACCCTACAGCTAAATGGGTTGGGTGGCTAGTTAGTAAGGCTATAGTGACTAAAGTGGCCATTATAGCCGTGTGGCTAGCGTATGCTACAGGGCAGCACCCGACTATTGCCAGCTGATTTTAATAATTATAATAAACTTATAAAGCATTTTATAATTGCTTATATTAATAATTATTTAATTTTAAAATATAATAAAGCTTATATTAAATAATTAAAATAATAAATTAATAATATATACTTTATAAAAGATTAAAGCCCTGCTTAATAATTTTTAAATATTAAAATATAATAAAATGACGCTAATTATAAGCTTTATTTTAACTAGTTATAATATATTAAATAAACGTTAATTAACTTAAATTTAAAAGATATTAAGTCTATTAAAATACTATTATAATTTAATATTATAAAGGCTAAAAACGCTAAAACTCCCCTAAGTCTAATAAATAAGTACTATTATTTAATAATTATAAACACTACTAACTATTTAATATAAATAACTAAACTTAATATAGCGTTTTGCTATTAGTAGCTAGCTATTTATATATAAGCCCTTTATAAATTATACTATTTTACTATTATAAAACTATTTAAATATTTAAAAGTATTATTAACCTTATTATTTATTACTTTATTATAAAAGATTAATAGCCTTTATATACTATACTAAGCGACTTACTAAGTTACCCGCTTATAATATATAATAATAATAACTTTACTAAATAATTTAAAACTATTAAATCTATTTAAAGCTATATGATTATAATAGTTAATACTATTATAAATTAAAACGCTAAAAAGGTTAGTATAATAATACTTTTATTTTAAAAGCTAAATATATAATATTAACTAAAGCTATTAAAAAAGCTTAATAGTTATAAGGTTTTTATATTAAAGGTTAATAACTTATTTTAAAAGCTATAATATTATATAATAATAATATAGGTATTATAATAACTATTAAAGACTTTAAATATTATTAATATATAAATAATACTATAGTAAAGTTCATATATATTAGAAAAGCTTAACGCGCTAAAGATATTAATATATATTATATTTTACTAAAGATATAATAGCTAATAGTTTAACTAAGCCTTTAAAGTCTATTAAATAGTTTGAGTTTTAATAGATATTAAAATTTATTAGGTAAGACCTTTATTAAAAAGGCGTATTAAAATTAACTAGTAATAGTTAGATACTACCCTATAATATATGCTAACTATACAGTTATAATAGCTACTTTAACTATTATAGCCTTATTAACTAGCCACCTAACTTATTTAGCGATAAAGCTTTATAACGTTAAATAAGGCTTGCTAAAGTTATTAATAATACTAAAGGTTAATACCACTAGTAGGATTAGTTAATAATCTCAGTAAATAGGTTAATAAATAACCTAATAAAGTCAATAGGTTTTATAAAGCTTATAAAAGGTCTTTTAAAAAGTGTGTATAAAACCCGGGGTTTAGTTATATTAAACCGACCTATTAACTTAAGCACTAAATAATCTACTATTTTAAATAGCTATAAATTATATTAACTAGGCTATAGCTAAATTAATCTCTTTTATATTTAATTTGTAATTATAATATAGACTTAATATTATTAGTATTAAATCTATTATCCCTTTAGCTATATACTTATTAAAATTTCCCTTTATTTAGCTACTTAATAATTAAGCAATTTAATCCTTTAACTACTACTCCTACCCCTTGCCTTATAGCGACCTACCCGCTATAGTCTTTACTTTTAATATTATTAAGATCTGTTACCTTCTGCTATAACTAGTTTGTGCCTTAATACTATATACTTTATAGTGTACTACCTTTTTATATATTTAAATAAAATAATAATAATTTTAAAAGTTTTTATTTTTAGTTTATAAATGAATTTTTTATATTTATTTTTAGTTTTTATAATAATTTTACATTTTTATACTTTTTAATATTAATAAATATTTAAAAATATTCTTTATTTTTTTAAAATTTTAAAACTTTAAAAATTAAATATTATTTAATAAAATAAATGTAAAACTAATTTTCATTTATTTATTATAACGCATCTCCTAATTGACCGGATTACTCTTAATGCCCTTATAAATTACCACTGCACTTTCTCACGTGACCTTTTAATAACTTTACGAATATTATAGCTATGATATAATAATTGATACCGTTGAATTTGTAACTTAAAAAGGAATTCAACGGTATTACTTGCAGCCTTATAGCTATTATATTAAGCGAATTATTAGGTAATACGCTCAAGGAAGCGCTAAAATAATCCGTGCTTATCGTATTACTTAATAAGTCGCTGAATGAAATAGCTATAAAATAAACAAAGATACCCCTGATCCATCTCTTAGTTACGATTCTAATTGTATTAATTATGATATTATAGGTATAATATTCGCAAAGTTATTTGTATGCCAAGAAATACCGATTTTTATATAAAGTAATATATAAAACCTTATATAACTCTACAAACTAACTAGATATAGCTTAGTAGTGAAGTGTATATAGTAATTCTTTTTATTTAATTTCGAATTTAATAGTCCTTTCTACTTATTTTTGCGATTTTTATTAGTAAAGTTATTAAATAGTTTATATAAGAATTTTAAAACAATACGGGAAAAAAATGATCCGGTTAATTAAGTGATCCGGTCAATTAACAGATGCGTTAATTTATTTATATTTATATATATATTATTATAAAATAAGTAGTATTATTTTTTAAAAAATTCTAT
>NPFG01000832.1:0-11673 GCA_002288965.1 Xylaria sp. MSU_SB201401
ACTTAATCTAATTTATAAAATAATAGTTAAATAATATATTAAAGTACTTTTTAAAAACTAAGACTTTTTGTTTAATATTTAAAAAACTTATATAGCTATTTATAAGCTAGACTAATACTAATTAGGGTAGTAATTTAAATATACAAAGGTTGAACTTTAAAATATATTTTTAACTTTAGTAATAAAGCAATTAGCTAGTCTTTTTAAATTATAATAAATAGTTACACTTTCTATTTGCAAAGCTAAGTATTAAAGAACTACTAATATAGCTAAAAAGGCAATGTAGCTAGCCTATTTATATAGTAAACTAAGTATAGAATATAAAGAAAATAGCAAAGGTATAAAAAAGCTAAGAAAGCTAAATACTATAATTATTTATAATAATAATTAAAAGATAATTATATTAACAAAAAACCTAATATAATATAATAAAAACTAGTATATTAATATTTAGGTATACTTTATTTATAAGTAAGTAAAACATAGGATAATATAGTTAGAATAGGTTTAAACTAAAAATTATAATAGTAGATAACTTATTAAAACTACTTATAAAAGATATATTTAAAAAGTTTAAAAAGGCTTTAAGCTTATAAAAGATTTTAAAAGATTATATTTAATTATAAGATATATAGAATAAATACTCTAGTATCTTTTACAAACTTTAATCTAATAAAAACTCGGTAAATAATTATATTTATTTAATTAAACCTAAAAAAGAAAAATACTTAGACTTTAAATTATAAGCACTTATAAAAATATTATTTCTACTTATAGCTATAAAGGAGGAGAAGATTAATTATAAAGGTCTGCTTTATATAGTAGGTGTAATATAAATATCTCTTTATAGTAGCTAGGAAAATAAAGACTAGGACAATAAGTGTAAGCCTATATAATTTTTATTTAAGTAGGAGTTTTATTTTCTGCGGAAGACTTACTTCTGCGGAAGCTTTATTTTTGCGGAAGCTTTATTTTTGCGGAAGCTTTATTTTTGCAGGAGACTTATCTCTATAGGAGACTTACCTTTGCAAAAAACTAAAACAGGTTTATAAAGTATTATCTTGAGCAGGAATGCTAAAAGTATAGGTAATTAAAAAGTCACTTTATATATTATATAAGGGCAAAGGGCAGATAAGACACAGGTACTAAATTATATATATAAGGTTGTCTTTCTACCTCTCTTATGAAGTAGAACTAATAAATATAATACACATATACCTACCATTTTACTATAATGTTGCCATGCCAAGGATATTCATGCTCATAAGATGGCTGCTAGAATCTGGACAGTCTGCTGACACTACTGTTCGGACAGAGAATTGTCGTATCACACTCCTCCAAATCGCCACCTACACCCGTTCAAAGAGTTTGATAACCGAACTTCTCAAATACGGGAAACTATTAATATAGTGAGAAATGAGAACACACACCCATGGAATATGCCACCATTGTATATCGCGGCCTACGAGGCACGTATGCCAGATGGCCTAAACGTCTTGGATCCTCTGTTCTCATCTGGTGCCACACTAAATCACCATTGGATTCCGGAGTATGGTTTCCTTTAGAGGATTACCTTCATGACCATTTTGACTGGACTGGAAGACGAAGACATCGCGCTCGAAATTATTCAAAAGACTGTGGCTAAATGCGCAGATATCAATCTCTGTAAAAGAGCTGAGGATGCGGATGCAATGGACATCATAATATCAGCAGCCAATGCGGGGAATGTGAGAATTCTTAAGGCCTTGCGTGACAACAACTTCGATGTGACCGAGGCGAACCCCTTCGGAGTGACTGCCCTGCATGCTGTGGCTGATAAAGACAGGGTCGAATGTTGTAGATTTCTTCTTGAGTGTGGAGCCGATTATAGCCACTATCATCCTGTGTTTTCCTGCCCTCTCCACCTCGCCTGTTACCGTCAGCATATTGAGGTTGTTCAGCTGCTTCGTGAACAAGGCGCGTCTATCGATCACAGACTCCACATTCCTGCAGAGTTACATGAAATGGTAATGAGGCATTACTTTAGCGAGGATATTCTTATGATGCAAGAAAGAGAGAGGGAAAAAGAGACAAACAACTTGCTTTGAGTGTTGCAGTCGCCTATAGACGCCGCAATTAACTTCCGGACGGATGACTTAGTTTTGACTTTGGTTTCTTATCTTCTGCATCACGGTGCGGCGATACCATTAGCAGCAGTGAGTCTTGCGGCCTTTTACGCCAATACAGAGCTATTATCTGTGGCTTTGGGAACGGGAGCAGATCCCAATTTTCGCCAATATAGAAACGGCCCATCGTCCATTATCCTCGCCTTGCGCGACAACGCGCGGATAATGTCAGACCCAAAACTTCGGGCCGAGATTGCAACGATGTTGCTCAACGCGGGGATAGAGGTAATCATTGACGACGCAATTTGTGCAATAGAATTCGGCGATCTAGATTTAGTGAAGGAGATCCTCAAACGACTTCTTCTACCTGATGTATACCACCGGTTAGGCGTAGATCTTAACTTGGCCGAACTTGCTTCGTTCAAAGAAAATTCTTCCATCATTTGGGAAATACTGAAGCACGGTTCGACATGCTACAGCTCTATTACGTTGTGCGCTGTAACTCTTCGAGCAGTTGCCGGCGTCATTGAACCAGATATTGTTTTTTAGGTTCTTCAATATCAGGACCAAAACTCTACATCACAGGAATCCCTTAATTTGGAGACAGATGCAATAGGGATAGCGGTATGCTATGAGAGCTTGGACATTTTGGGGCTTTCTTCTCTCTCGTGTGCCATTATCTAACACCGCCTTTGTAGGGAAAGACTTTATCAAGTTGGTGTACAGTGGAGAAATAAGATTAGAGTCTACAAAATATTCAATCGAAGATCCCTTCACTGGGTCTGACGGGTTAGTGAACTGGCCCCATGCCTTTGTAGATGGCAATGCCGACTCAGTCTTAATATACGCCATAAAATTAACCCCAACGATTTTGCTCAGGTTACTGCACCATAGAGATAAATTTGACTAGGAGGTGATCACGACGATTATACGTCAAAGGAAAGAGAAGTTGTACATGGAGACTCTCTTGGATCGACCGGTAATACTTCACAATGAGGATGGTCCCGGTCTGTCTCTTCACTACGCTATTCAGCGAGAAGACATTGCTTTGACTAGAGCTCTTCTACAACGTGCTGAGCCCCCTGGATATTGACTTATGCCGCAAGGTTGCCGTGAAGCCCTCTTCAATCTGCAATTAAGATTAGGGGCATAGAATTGTTTGAAATTCTCATTGAAGCAGGCATGAGCCTGGACGCACCAGCAGAGGCTGTTGCTGGTATGACAGCATTGCAAGCTGCTGCGACCTATAACTGTATTGGCCTCGCAAAACGCCTGATCGATCTCAAAGTCGACGTTAACGCCCCAGGCGCATATGAGTACGGGCGAACCGCGATAGAAGGTGCAGCGGAACATGGGCATATTGACATGGTCGAGCTCCTACTACACTCTAGTGTGACGACCACTGGATCTGGTCAACGCCAATACCTTCGTGCGATCGGATTCGCCCTAAATCAGTGCCATTTTGTGGCTGCAGACATATTAAAACGGTACCGGAAACTGAATGAAGAGGAATTGGCTATGCGTCAAGAGGAAGAGCTTTTACGTGAACGACCATGCTCTCCTGTTCCAGAATCTAGGCCATCTTCATCAGATGGTGCCTCATCCTGGAGCAACTGGACAGATAAAGATGACAAATGCGAGCACGATATTAAAGGCAGTCATTGGCACACCCGTAAAGTTCAAGAATACAAAGACCTTATAGTGTCACATACAGAGGACACTTCATTTGATGAAGAGGGAAGCAGCCGACTACCTCATCAGAGAAGAGATGAGACTTTACTTGATTATGTAGGGATCGCCGAGGACGACCTGGGTCTCTTCGGGGATGATACTCGTCCCAATCACAGACTGAACTCAGTATATGATATCACTGCACCCTCTGAAGGTGTCTACAACTTCGACTACCCACTATTCGATATTCAATACGAGGTGCAAAGCGAGGTCGAGGAAGACACTTAATGGGTACTCACCTTCAAGATTAGTTCACTCTTAAATGGAAGAGTTAACCCCATTCATGATTATCTAGTTTTGACTCGATACGAAGAAGGGATCGGTTAATTAGGTCTTCGGTGGACCAAATGTTATAGTTCCCAACTCGAAAGTAAATTTCTTTACTAGCGATACTAGCTATGTAAGCTCGCTATTTATCCGGTATTACATACAATGCTTCGTGACCAGAATCAGCCGCAGGTAAACATTATGATCGTAGTTCTTGCATCACAAAATAGCCTTGATGCTAGACTGTTGCTTGAATTGGCGCCTAAGGAACTTGACCTGTTCATGCATGAGAGCCTCAAAACCTATGCCCATGAAAACATCCATATGGCCCTTATTCGGTACCAATAAATGCTCCTTTGGTATCTTCAGATTATCGAACAACGCCTTTTGCGCCGCCGGGGGCGACAATCTGTCCTCTACCGGTGTCACTATCATCACTGGTGTTGGAGCTACTTGCGGAATTAGTTCATATGGTCGCCATGTCGATATACGATAGTGACTCTGTACCGTCACCTCGTTCTTGTAAGTCGGGAAAAGCAACGCCATCTTCTCCGCAAGCTGGTGCTCGCTTACACTCGTTCGCGGACCCCAACGATACGGACAGGAGCCGTCTGTCTGAACAACCGGGACATAGGCAGGCTTCCCTCCGGCCAATTGCGCCTCGCGATCTTCCATAGCATCTCGAAGTAAGACGGGGAGATGTTCGGGTGGGTATGAAAGATTTGTTGGGGGCGATACTGCGATCACGCATTTCGCCCGTTTGTCTAGTGCCGCTGCATTTAAAACTACAACGCCATTGAAAGAGAAGCCCCAGTAGGCGATCTGTTCGGGATCTACCATTGGATGCTTCTGCAAGAACGTCAAGGCATCGTGTAGATCTGACACATGCTTCGCGGGGTCGATGTCACGTCGCGGGCTGCCGTCACTCTCCCCCAGAGTCCGTGGATCATACGCTAACGCGGTGATACCTGATTTCTGGAAACTCTCCGCGACCTTAGGGAGCATAATCTCTTTTACGAAGCTAAACTACGTTCATGTCAATTCTGATAATATGATGGATCGAATGGAGCAGGTGCTCACCCCGGGAAGGAGGACAATTCCGGGTCCCCGCTCGCGTGCTGGATAGAGGTTGCCCCTTAGGTTCAAGCCGTCTAAGGCAGGGAACGAGACTTTTTCGACCTGGGGCATCGTTGAGGGGATGTGTCCACCACCTTTGACTGACAGTAAGAACTTTGATGAACTGTAATTAGATGAGAGTGGGTTTGGGTTCATGACTACACAGTATAGACTGCGGCTGATATCTACTGACCCGCTGTCCGCGACGAGACTTAGTCCGCTGTACTATCGGCGATTGTCGCGCTAGACTTCTTAATTCATATGATGCTGCATTATGGCGTGTGAGATCGGTTTGGTGCATACGATGTGTACCGTTCGGACAGGCCCGTTTGGGGACGGAGGTGGGTACAATACCACGTCGAAAGGTGACATTGAAATCTTCATTGGATTCGTGCCACGCACTATCTATACAGTCTATCTATGGTGAGCGCAGTGTAATTATTTTTGGCTTTCCCGGTTTAATGCAGGCTCTACTATGTTAACTGCAGTCATATGCGGTCATACTGGCGAATAAATATGTTTTACACGCACCGAATCTGAAGAACTCCCTATCACGCTGGAACGTCTAGACGGAGAAACACACCAGGCCACTTTGATCCATCCGGCTTTATCGCCTCGAAGTCGTCCACAACATAAAAACCCTGCTTCTCGTAGTATCTAATCCAAGTCAGCATTCGTACTGATCCGTACCTTGAGAGAAATAACACTCACTGAACAAGTTTCCGATCGTTCCCGGAGAATGCATCCGCATATAAGATCTTCTGCCCTTTCTCCCGGCAGAACTGTCGAGCATAATCTATCAGCGCAGCCCCGGACCCTTTGCGCCAAATCCCAGTTCGAAAGTCCGTGATGAGTCCTTCGAGATAGATGTAATCCCGAGTTCCGTCGAGCTCCTTTTTAACTGGTTCCTGGTTGAAAAAAGCCTCTATATAGTGCGGATACAGCCCTTTCGAAAGCATCATGGTCCCCACAGGCAATAGGTCCCTCCCATCTGCGTCTTGTCGGACCTGCACAGAAGAGGGCAGCTCACTGACGGCCGCGGAAGGGATTTCAGCTTCGATGATAAAGATCAGGACCGGAGGGCCTTCCCCTGTTAATTGGTACTGTTCCGCTTGCATGAAGACCTTGATCTTCTCCTCTGTATCTGACCGTCCTGCGAACGGCGTAGATCCCCATTGATTCCCACTGCCGATACTCGCCAACTGCGGCAGCGAAGCATCATATGCATCTATCATGAATTGGCCATCACCGAGGCTCTCGCTGATGCCCCTCACGTGGAAGGTGGGTGAGGTGGCCATCGCGTTAGTTTAGTTCGACTAGCGTAGAATGATGAGCGGTGAATTGAAGGAGCCTGTTGCGACTATTTTGATTGTGTAGCCGGGTTGATGACTGCAGCCGATGAGATTATTATACCCTTCTATTTAGTGCTCACATCATCAACATCGTGCCAGGCAGCAACATATCGGACCTGGAGCCGCGGTCCTTTGTCACGGGGTTCGGATTATTACCTAGTTCGGTTGACTACTATAGACTTCACCCCAATCACCTACTAGTAATACAGTGATGGTCTAATACTTTATATAGTATTGCATCCTTCGAATGGGGTCGAGGTGGTTGTAGATAAGGAGATCGACTGCTCCTTTCCGTATCATAAAGCCTAATTTAGCCCCCAGGCGAGTCAGAACTGAAATCATCAAACTTCCATGAGCGTTGAACAATAATATGGAGGTAGTTCTGATGAGTCCTACTGTAAACAACATAGAGGTTAGTATTGATATTGCCGTTTCGCTAGAGCGGGTAATCATGTTAGATTAGAGATATCTAATTAGGTTTTAGGGGTATTAGAGAATACATCGCTTCAAGCATCGGGTTGACCGACTGAGGGTTACAAAATAGTGCAGCAATGGGGACCTGGCGAGCGACGCGAGAATGTAACATAAAAACGCAGAAATCGCATCTAATCACGCTGATTGCTACAGTGACAACCTTACCACCTTGAAACTCCGTCGCGGCGGAAATGCAGCATCCATGTTGTGGTAGTAGGGATGCTAAGTCCCATTTACTCCGCGCGGCGGTTGAACGAAATAAGATGTTAGGAATACAGAATCAAAGATGCACATCATATATAACTGACACCCTTCCCCCAATCTGGAGAATCAAAACTGCTTCCCTTTCCATTAATTCAGCGATAACTTCGAGGAACCCTCGATTTGAAACTATCAGAATCGCACGATGGTCAAAGTTGCAGTAGCTGGTGGCTCAGGGCGTAAGTTAGCTCAGCACCCGCCTCAGCCATGCTCTAGAGACTGAAACTGCTGCAGAGGTTGCGCGAGAGGTCGTAGATGCTCTCGTGGCGACGGGAAAGCATAAGATAACAATATTCAGCAGAAGCGTGAGTGCAACCGAAGAGGCCCGTGTAACAAGGGTCTGACGCCCATCCTGAGATTTTAGCCGCCTCCGAACGAAGCCTCCGTAGGTGGGGTGAAATGGCAAGCCGTCGACTACAATGATAAAGGGGCTCTGACGACGTCGCTCGAAGGGATGCATACAGTCCTGTCCTTCATTCAACTGCTCTCAGATCCTGAGCAGAAGGCGCAGAAGAACCTGATCGACGCCGCAATCAGCGCTGGTGTCAAACGCTTTGCGCCAAGCGAGTATGGAAGGTATTGCTACCGACGCCTTCAATAGCCACTCTGCTGGTAGCTGACTCTATCTATAGCCGTGGGTTAGAAAATATGGCTTGGTGGGAGGGAAAGCAGAGAGTTAGGGAATATCTGGAAGAAGTCAATCGAGAGCAAACCGTAAGATCCTTCTGCAAAATGACAGCAATGATCCGTATGGCAAATACTAAGTTCCCCTTCTGTTCTGATTAGGTTATCGAGTACACTCTCTTTCAGCCCGGCCTCTTCCTGGATTACCTAGCATTTCCGTACAAGACGGCGAAGTATGTGGATTCGCTACAGACTGTTTTTGATTTCAAGAACAGGCGCGCAATCATCGTAGGTGGCCATTGCGACGCCGTCATGACGCTGACAACCGTAGCAGACGCTGCGGCCATCATTGCTCGAGCCGTCGGCTATGACGGCAGATGGCCTGCTATAGGAGGTATCTGCGGCAATAAAGTCTCAGTTTCGCAACTACTGGAGGTCGGGAATAGAGTACGAGGTATGAAGAGCGAGCTTCACGCACCATCATGGGAATGACACGCCGAACTAATCAGTTCTTTCTTATGCGGCGCACAGGACGTCCATTCGCAGTTGAAACAGTGAGAGCTGAGGATCTTGAGGTTGGAGAGTTGAAGACTTCGTGGAGCCTGGAGGCGGTCCACTCAGCAGTTCCCGACAATCAAGCGGACGCTCTACTCAAGGCCGTATGCATTGGCACCCTTCTCAGCAGTTCGAAGGGGGCGTGGGAGTCGTCGAATGAGATGAATCAGCTTTTCCCTGGGTTCGATTTTACCCCAATCGAAGGGTTTCTCTCGAAAGTTTGGAGAGACAAGCCGTGATCTTTATTAATCTCGTATCGTTAGCCCATACGCTACTGGTTACATCATTCCTAGCTACGCGACCCGCGTCACAGATAGTCTCTAATGGTGTGCGTGCATAAGTCTGACGCAATATTACAAGCCAGTCTGAGAAGTGATGATTTGATAGACTCCCCGACTACTAAACATGCTTCTCTCGACTGACATATCGTGAACATGCATCTACCCCGCGTAGCCCGTCGCTTCCGAGTGAAGATCACACACATTGGATGCTCATATTGCCAAGAATGGGTTATCCGTGTCGATTTGCGGTAGTCGGTCGGCTGCAAGGGTCTCTGAAGCTACCAAATTAGGTGACTCCGCATCTGATGAGCAACCCAGTTACATAGCTCGTATTGGGCCAGGACGGCTAAAAATTAGTGAAACGACCCCGTTACCATGATTCATCGTATGCGCGCTGAATGATAAGAAAGCTCTTCTCAACCCTATAAAAACTTTCGTTCCACCATCACGATCTTGCGATTTTACTGCTTATCCCATTACCCAAACCTTGTCAGAGTCTTCGCAGAGAATTTATCACTTGCACCACCGACGACAGCATTCCCGTGCCCACCGGAAACGTTTGAAATGGCAGCACCACTCGGCATCGCACTTATTGGCGGGGGTATCTTTGTGAGAGAGCAGCATCTAGTGAGTGTTTTCCCATCTTTCAAGGCTTGTCGACGGTCAGCGAGTCACAAATGTTCACAAGGTGTCATTGCATGAATTTTGAAGGTGATAATACTCGTTGTCTATGAAGGCGCGCGACTAAATGGTGTCAATATAGCCTGCTGCACTTGCGTGTCCTCTTGTTTCTGTGAAGGCTGTTTGGTCGCGATCGCTGAAATCTGCCGAAGGGACCGCTAAGCTTCTCGCGGATGTGGGGACACCTGTCGATGTCTATTCAAGCGAGTCTGGTCCAGACAAATCATACGATGACCTCCTGAAGCGTGATGATATTGCTGGGGTTATCCTAGGTCTTCCTATCGTGGACCAGCCGAGCTACATCGAGAAAGCTCTGGCTGCTGGCAAGCACGTCCTGGCTGAGAAGCCCATTGCTAAAGATCTCGATACCGCCATCAAGCTGGTGGAGTACTATAAAAAGGTCTCGAAAGAAACTCAAGCTACCCTGGCCATTGCCGAGAACTTTCGCTTCATGAAAGGCTGGTCGTACGCCGCGGAAGAAATCAAGAAGCTGGGCCGGGTAACAGGCTTTGTCGTCAGGCTGAACATGATGATACAGAAGGATAACAAATACTACCAAACTCCATGGCGCACCACTCCCCAATATCAGGGTGGTTTCTTGCTCGATGGAGGTGTCCATTTTACCGCTGCCCTCAGGAAGTTGCTCGGCCAAGATAACTCGGTCGCCAGCGTGATAGCGCGTAAGTAATCCTGAAAATGATAGGCTTGCCGTAATAGCCATTAGCAGAATATGAAGGCTTGGGTTCGGGCTACAGCTGAGCCTCGAGAGCGTTGCATACTTCAACATTTACACGGCAGATTGAATGATAATAACTAACTCGGGATATCCAGTGACGTCGCAGGTCGCAGAACATCTGCCACCCAAGGACACCATCAACGCTATATTGCAAACAAAGTCCGGAGTCGTGGGCTCTTTCATTCAGAGCGCGGGAACAACAATGCAGGCTAATGATTTCCACGTTGCTTGCGAGAATGGTTATGTCAAGGCAGGCGCCGACAAGGTGGTTACAGTCCGTGGCCTCGGGGCAGCCGCTAAGGAGGAGGAAAAGACTTTCGAGAGGGGCACTGGAGTCAAGGAGGAGATTCATGCTTGGGCAGAAGCACTCGTCTCTGGAGTGCCAAATTCCGAACAGACGCCTGAGTTGGCCCTTGGAGATCTAGAACTCTTGGAAAAGATGTTGACAAGCGGAGACCAAGACGGGGCGAGACAGCTGCTAGAGCACCAGTAGATACACGAACACGCCACCTCGGACGGGCTAGCCACTCGGGGGCGCGAGTTACAATTTGCTCGGAGACTCGACGACGAGTAGTTTTTCCAGGTCCTTTCGAAGCTGGTCGTTGATCCCATTTACATTCGGGCGCTGAGTGATACGGTCGACGAACACGTGAACGAATTCCCCAACAGCCTTGACCTGGTCTACATTCTTCTCGAACAGTGCCACTTCATAGACGACGCTAGATTTGCTAAGCTTGTTGACCCGTAAGCACAGCTCGGCCACCTTGGGATAGCTGATGGCGGAGAAGTAGTCACAGTGAGTGTGCGCCATGAGTGGATGTTGGGCCGATGTAGGTGGGTGCAGTCCACAATGGTCCATGAGGTATGAGTTGATGACCGAGTCAAAACTACGCGATGGAGCAAGGTGCGGTCAGGAGAGTGTCTTTGCCGACAGCGATTGAGGTGTTACTGACAGGAAGTTATATACAGAGTTGTTCATATGATCATACATGTCATTGTCGCTCCTAGAGGTCGGTTAGTGAGAACAGCCGTGCAGTCGGACGCTACAATCGCACCAAGTCCGCTATTGTACATACCACCGCGTTCTATATTCCAGTATGAATGGATAGTCCCGCCGCGTTCTGTTTTTCAAGTGCTTCAATGAAGCCATTTTGGTTTACAATGATAAGTTATTATAGGACAAGAAATTAGCACCATGAGAATATGGGAGAGTGTGTATGCCTGAGTAGGTGTCTATAGGAAGTAGGAGGTATGTTAATATCGTAGGTAGGTAGGTAAGTAGGTAGCTAGGTTAGGTAAATTAGATGAGGATGTGTTGTGCAATCTGGATGAAGCCAGACGCCCAGCAGGCCGCCTATGTGCTGTAACAGTACCTAGTAGGGGTAGGTAGGTACCTAGGTTGGGTACTATTAAGCCGAGGCCCAAGGTCCAGGTCCTAAGGAGCTACCTAGGTACCTAACTAGGTACATAGGTAGGGCGCCTGCTAGGCA